>MU278555.1:0-62503 GCA_022385745.1 Cubamyces sp. BRFM 1775
AGTTCAAGGATTCAACACGTGACATGCATTTCGGGATTAAGCGCTTAACCATTTCTCGTACAAAACATAAACCCTACTGTCGGGATATCGCCCCCTCACCTCGAAGCGGGCGGTGGGTAGGAGCCTGGTCGTGCACTCTCTCGCGTAAGCCCAATTTCCGGGTCTTGTCGCCGGCGCTTCCTTCGAATCACCCTCGTCGTACTCACGAGCTGACGCGCCGCAGTGAGCGCATACAATACCAATAGCGCGCTTTGAGATCAACGCCTTCATACACTATCGTATGTAACAACTCAATACACCATACTAACACCCCATGTCACGACTCAGCGACTCCAGGAACCGAAAGGAGGACCAGAAATTCGTGGCCATCAAGGAGTTCACCGAATGCCCATCTGCCTTTGGCGACATACGTGCGAAGGATCTCCTTCGGCTCGGCGTGGTCAACGTAAAACGAGGTGTATGCCAAGTACGATCCGCCAGGAATGCCCTTGAACGCTCCGCGCAACTCGGCAGTTCTCAAGTACTCAATGGTCGAGCAATCAAGAACGGCCTGAGCGTGTTCGAGTATGAATCCGAGATCCACGTTCTTGGTATCGCCGTCTGCCGCAATCGCGTGAGTACGGTGCAAGGAGGACGTCGACGAAAACCTACTGAAAAGTTTGCATAGGGCATTACATGAGGCCGGATGAGAGGATGCGATCCCCATCACAATCACGCCCTCGAACCAGCGATGCCTTTTGAGCATCTGGAGCATGCTTGTCGCGATGTAACGCCGACGCTCTTTGCGATCGACGACGAGTTGGGCCACCCATCCAACGTAACCTAGTTCAAATACGTGAGTGGCGTATCCGTATTGCCCATGAGACGTCTTACCGGATTGATACTTCCATTTGGTAGCACACGCATGTCCTACAAGCTCGCCATCGAGCGTGCAGGTGACAAGCACCGAGTTGTCGGCATCCGTCAGGTAGTCCTTGAGCAGCTTAGCTGGAGAGTTCTTGACGTGTGTACCTGAGTATATGGGTAAGTGAAACCGACTACACGCAGAGACGGACGCGTATTTACCGGGCTTCAGCGGAGATGGGGCATTTTGTGCCCACACCCCGTAGTTGGTATTGAATAGCGTTGAACAGGCCTTGAGCTGTTCGTTTGTGATGCTCTCGCCCGAAAATACGTCGTATCTGAGTGACATCGTGACCCCTTATAAATGTTCGATGGCAACCGATGGAGGTAGAGCTCGTGTACAACGGTGTGCACGATGGACGTGGCAAGGCAAGGGTATATACAGGCGCTCGGCAAATCAACTGCGTTCTGCTACACGTGACGTGTCTAGGCCCGAAGCAAACTACTCATTTGGCTCTCGAGAACCTGGCAATTCTCAAGTGGAGGCAGGTGCAGTGAAACTTGGACGCTGTACCCACTCATCCATCTCCAGACGATGCACCTCGCCCGACCCCTAAGGTGTATCTGAGATCAATGGAGCTTGCCGCACGGCCACGTGATCGCGTTGTGGCGAGACGCGTTGCGGTCCGTGCGCCACTGGACAGTCGCGTCGAGATGCGGAGAATTGCAAGAGGGTGTCTCAAGAGTTTCTTGTCGCATCTTCCACAATATTAGAGAGATGCAGTTTAAATTGTCTGAATGATACAAATACAGCACGTATGGCGATATCCGAGTCGAGACGTTGATGGAATAGATGGCATGTGAAGGAAGGCAATAACTTACCTAGAAGATGACGAATGAGAGCCAAGGCAGTATGGGCGGCTCTAATGGGAAGCATGCTGCAGATGCCGTAGTGCGATAGAGCAGGTGTTGCGGCCTGATTGCCACTACGCCTGAATGGATGAGAGCGTCATGCGTGGCAGTGAGAGGTTGTCGGGCGACGACGTTGTGGCTAATAGCTGGGAGATGGATGGAAGGGTTTCCTTCGCCCTTCCAATACTTCAATAGCTGTCAGCTCCATAGTTGCAAGCAAAGAAAATGGTAGCCACTCACGGAGCGTTCTCGTCTCCCTTCACCGAGGCCTTGCGTCCCCGCCGCTTGTTTTTGGGCTTCCGTGACTTATAGATCCGGACGAGCGGCGAAGCCAACGCGAGGTCTAGCGTCTCCTCCTCAGCGATCGTATGTAGACCGGTTTGCCCCATAGCACACGGTCGGGCCTTCTTCTTGCCGCTCCTGTACTGCTTGACGAGTCCCTTGGCAGTACGACGAGGCTTCTCCGACACAATGACCATGGACTTCTTCCCCTCCTTCTCGACTGCCTCCGCTGATAAATCACCCTGGGACGTGACATCGTCTTGGTTGGGTGCATCAACGACGGTTTGAGTCCATGCCCCATTGTCTTGGCTTATTGCGTGAGGAACGGCGTCTTCGTCTGGGATCTCGGGGATGTCGTCTAGGGAAGGCATCGGCTCGTCGATGAGAGAGCAAGCCCCGGAAGCATGAAGTGCCTTGTCGATAGCCTGGGATACGGGGTCGGACATTGCTTTCGTCTCTGGCGAGGAGTTGTATAGTGGGTCTGAAGAGGTTTGAGGAGGAATTGTGCCTTCCGAAGGAGAGGAGGGCGAGTCAGATGTACGGAGGATCGCGGCTTCGACAGATGTGGAGGAGGTCCGCCGGGCCTGAGCTGCCATTGATGCGTAGATCGCATCATGGTCTAAGAACGCACAAGAACGTCGTTCAGATTCTGTCTTCAGCAAGAACGTAACGAGTTACTCACATCTAATCCAGGCGACCGCGCCAGTGAAGCTAATGGTGTAGGCAGACGCGTCTGTTCGAAACGCTCAGCTGCTGCGAACTGAAGCAGAGTAGAGCAACCCGGCTTACCCGTAGAATAGCTTCCCGCGCGTTTGAAGAGCCCAGGTGCAAAGTAGACAGGATATAGGGGAGGGAGATATGGGATATACGAAGCATATGGGCCAGCGTCGAAAACACCAGGAGTCGCAGTGGATTCATTGGAAACGCTCTGTGCCACGTCCAAACGCGTTAGCAAAAAACAGTTGAAGAGCAACTGACCTACGTACCTTTACCTCCATGTGTCTCTCTAAGTTGGATGGTGTGTTCTCCTACAGAAGGTCGATGACCGAGAGCGTAGGGCTCGGAAAGGATGGAGATTGACGATGGCTAATGGTCGCTTTGCCCGGACGCTGTGACGGTTTAGTCAAAGCACTGCGTTTTGTGAACCCGCAAAACAAATAAAGCCTTGAGCAGGGAAAGCTAGGAGAGTGGTCCCAAGACAGAAGCGGGGGTATGTTATGACGAGGTCGCTGCTACACGAGTGGTTATGATGAGTTCGCTGCTACGCGAGTTGCCACAATGCTGGGTTCTGTCAGGACACGTGACGCCTTTGTGTCCCGCTTAGCCACGGCTACTGCTGGACATTGCAACTCGTACGTACCGTCGGAAATATTAATGCACACTTCTATCCAACGCGAATGTTACAGTTCTTCCCAAAGATTGTGATTCTGAGCATGAAAAGGCTGACAACTGGATAAGAGAATTCGATGACGATGGGACGGTATATCGAGAGGCTTGAGGCTGCGAGTGTCGTTCCTGGAGCAGCGATGCGCACAGCACTATCGTTCATTTGTCCCACAATTTGAGTAAGGTCGGCCAGAAGTTTCACCGACGTTCTCGACCTCAGGCTCGACGTTGCCCTCCTTTGGAGATACAATAGAAGCCTCGTCTATCTCCCTAGACTCGAAGGCCCGGCAAATATATTGCTCTGTCGTAGAAGGGCAAAAGGACACTTGTCTCATCTAAGTCACCTTGCTGCCCACTTCCCCGGCCGCTCGAACTTGACAGCAAGGCCGTGGAAGCGGGGTAATCTCCTCGTCGTCTACAGTGATACTTGGGTGTTGGCTGCTTACCTGCCCGGGAGAGATACTAGAGTACTCGAAAACTCATGCTACTAGTAATTGCGCATTCCAGCCCCCACCCTCCGGGTGCATCTATGCAATACCGATGATACTACAACAAATTCCAGCCCTGGCCTGACAGCTACGGCAACACCCCCCACACCGCTGAAACAATGATCATAGAGTGTATCTGAACCCCGGTGCACGATCCCCCATCCGCTTCAATTCTTCATCAGTGTATGGAGCACTGGGGCTGTTCTCCTCCACCTCATGCTGTGCCGCGTCTCTGCGCGCGTTCATGCGGGCGTAAATGACGGCGGTTATAGGCACAACGATAAGACCCATTGAGAGCATGCCCATCTCCGCAATATCTACACAGGGCGTCCGAGTCAGCCTTCGCAAATGCAACATACGGGGAGGAGCTCACGGCCGTGGATGTAGCGTGGCGCGTCTTCGGTGCGGTAGACATTGCTAGAGATGATACCCGCGATGTTTCCGAACATGAGTTGCATGGCAATGCCGACACCGCGCTTGTAGTGACCGACAGCGTTGTTCCCCATCCTATGCAAAACGTGAGCGCGTCGGCTGTCTCGAATTGAGAACGAATGTCACATACCATGCGATAATCAGTGGAGTACCGGCGAATGTGCCCACAACAGCGAGGTATAGACCGAAGTACTTCACGCCGATGGACGCATCTGAGATGTTGATTCCGAATCCGACAAATGCCACGCAGAGCCCTGCAATGATGAACGGCGACCTCATCCGGATGCGATCAGAGTAGTGGGAGCCAATGATAGAGATGGCGGCTTGCAATCAGGGTAAGCGAGGAGTGATGAAGGAAGCCGAAGGGTGGAGCTTACTAGCAATGGCATAAGGTGGCACAGAGAGTAACTGCGAGATTGCGGCACTATATCCAAAGCTATCCGGCCGAGGACGCGATCAGCGATGTTATTCATGCAATTCGTAAACACACGTACTCGTTGATTATGGACCTATGGTTCGCAGAGTGTCATTCAAGACCACCTATAGAAGTTTCAAAGCTTACGGCAAGAACAGTCCAACACCGTAGCCTATTGCAACACTTGTGAATCCGAGTCTAGCCACAATGGTTTCAAAAAGGGATACGTACCTGGAGCCGCATTTGAAAGGTCTATGAAGGCACCGGATACAATCTTCCAGTCGAAGACGGCTTCCGGGATTTGGCGCCACCTGAAGCTACCTTCTTCACCTACGGAGCAGTTGTCATCCTCTGTCATAGATGTCAGCACTGAGGAACACAGACAGGATTGTGCGATGCTTACTGAGGCGATCTATAACGTATTCGCGTTCTTTTGGGGTAAGGAAGCTGGCTGTCTCGGGAAGATCTACGAAAGCTGAGGTTTCGAGACCAAGATGGTTCGCCGAAGTTTAATGATGAACCGGGGAGCGAACATACTGATGAATGCGACAATTGAGACCGCGATCGTGAGTAAGCCTTCAATGATCTACAGTGATATTAAATGCGATACGTCAGGGAGCAGAAGGACGGGCGTACGAATATCCAGGACCACCCAAGCAGACCTGCGGTCCCCGACATGAACGAGATGCCATATGCGAGCAAGCCCGAAAAGGCTCCCGCAAAAGTCGCTCCGGAGGAGAACAGTCCAAACCGCCATGACAGCATGTGGCGCGGATACCACAAGGACAACCTGCGAGATTATTGGAGACTGGGAAGATGGCGGCGACATCAGAAACGTACAAATAGTATATGCCTGGGGAGAGGCCCGCTTCAGTGACACCGAGACAAATCCGTGCGCCGATAAACTGAGGGTATCTGGGCCATGCAGGTACGTTAGTTTGGAGGCACCGACTCGCTCTGCAGAATACCCATACGTCTTCACGAGCCCCATTGCCATTCTAATACTGGCTTCAGAATGGGTACTAAGCAAATATTCGATCCGGACTCACTCAACAATACCCCAAGCGAGCTTGTGGTAGTAGACCGGATTCAGATCGCAGCCGTGTTATAGCAAGTGGGACTCACCGCAAGACCGGGTATCCACCTCGAAGGCCTGCACTTCTTGAGGAGTAGACTGCAGCATGCTCGTCAGTATCGTGACCCCGGCTAACCTTACGGTGGTATCGCTGACGCACTTGGATGGAATGGTACAGAGGCAATAGAACTGCCTATGTGCTCGAGTCTGCACCCAACAACGAAGCATCCTAAGGACGTACCAGATAGAACACAGTCTGCGGTCGCGCTCAGTTGTGGACACTATAACATTGACGTTGCGTACCAGTGCGATGTTGTACCTATTGCCCGTCATGTCCAGTTGCGTGACTAATCCTTGTAGCTTCGCATTTCCTGAACACCTAGTATTAGCCGGACGCTGATTTAGACAAAAACAGGTGCTCACCAATATTCCCTCTGTCTACGTACGAAACCAAATACAACGCGGTAGAGATCGGAATCAGCCGCATATCAATCTTTTGCCATACCCTCCGCTCCTCCTCTGCAGTGAGTGTGGCATGTGAGACGTCATCAGTGCGCGGTTCGCCTGATAGATCACTGAGGACATCGAAGGCCTCGACAACGGTTCCGGCGTCTTTGTCCTTTATGATCGATGGGGGGCGTGCTCGGACTGCATCTGGGGCCATTGTAGTGCCAGCGAGGGGGAGAGAGCTCAGAGATCGCGGGGCGAGGAACAAGGGATGAGCAGAAACATCTCCTTCTATATACAGGTTAGAATCGTTTGAACCCTGCTACCACACGCCTCACAGCATGTTTGGCGTGGCACGGAACTGCGTGCCTTCTCGCGAGCTTCGTTCGAATTCAAGTAAACCAAGAGCCAGAGTAGAGAATCTGCCGACGTATTCATAGATTGTTGGCTTCGCTTCCTAGAGGCGAAGGTAATGAACCCTACATGATAGCGCGTCAGTCTAGGAGTAGCGGACTACATCCTTTTCTTCCTCCTTGCCCATCGTTTGTAGGCCAAGGTTTCGATCTCCCGCCCTCCGTTCCTGAATGGGCGCGCTCGTGCCAAGGATGACCAGGCAGATGGGCTGCATCTATGTGCAGAGCGGCGGAATAAGAGGGCCCCCCGCTGCACTTCTTGTACCTGCCAGAGAAGGGACCGGACTGAAGTGCGCAGGAGTGGGGGCAGATCGAGGCAGAGGGGCTCAGCTGATAGGTCAAGGTTTACTTCGGAGCTTGACGCGCAACCAGACGCACGCCCCGCCGCCGCAGAGCTGCCAATGGCAGTCTGAATAGTGCGTCCGAGAGGCAATCCGGCAGACAAATAGCTAGATAGCGTCTGACATCCGCGCTCCAGCGCAAAACGCCGTTGGAGACGCTTTCCGCGGGAACCAGATACTACCGGTTGAGGATAGCCACTGTACGAGTTCGGACGTGGGCGAAGGGTGGTTCATGAGTACGTGTGTACAGTAGAATCTTCGCCTTTCGTCTCCACCACCGCCTTTACCTCACGGCCACGGTAGTCACGCAGGAGGCAGAAGGCTTGTCTGCTTATCTTCGGGTGCGCTGGCTGCCGGAGAAGGGCCATCAGCAGTAGTCCAGCCGGTGCTCCAGTAGAGGCTAACAGGAACTTCCGTGAGTAGTGTGTCGCTGCGTTTGATTACACGGCGCTCCGCCAGGCGTTCACTTCCACGGTACGCGATGGCAACGTGGTTCTCACTTCTGTCTGACTTTTCGAGTGTTCGAGGTTCCAGATGGAGCGAGCCGAGCTCTCCAGCGGGAGAAGAACCAATACTAAAAGGAGTATCATGGTCGCTCATGCGTCATCCTACTCATGGGCGAGACTGAGGCTGCTCCAGTGGTTCGCTAGGGGAGGCTTCGGCCCCGATACTTGCGCGGTGTGCCTATTGGATAGCCAAGCCATCGTCTGTCAGCTCTTTATTGTCATCCTGTTCATCTCTGAGCATGACACGTTCCATTGCGCCGCAGACGATACCGAGGACTGCTAGGCGTGCCTTTCACACGGATGAGAAGTACCGATGCGACTAAACCGGGTGAGGTCAAGGGACTAGAAGATGCAACAGGGAAGGTGAATGATGTTGTCGGATCGAGAGTGAGAACGTCGGCATGGGCCTACATTGTAGAAGACGACCGAATGCTGAACGCATTAGGAGAGGGCACAAATCGCGCGAATATGGGTGGAGGGAGGAAAGATGAGTTGCAGGTTGAGGAAATCTCACTGCGCAGCATGCGGAAAGTTTGGGCGATGCGCGCAGATAGTCAACGTTCAGTTCAGCATCACTCAGTACTTCGCATCTAGGTAGCACCGCGCCTCTACGCGAATAATTGATGATAACCGATGGAGGTAGAACTCTTGTAGGGCATTCACGACGGACGTGGGACGGCAGAAGTCACTAGACAAACCAACCTCATGGCATGTTGAGCTGCTAGCCGTGACAAATCTAGCCGGAAGCAGACACAACTCTCGAGAACCTGATAACATGCGAGTCGTGGCAGCACCAGTAGAATTTGGACGCTATACAAGCTTTTCCGATCCCTTCCTCTCTCTACGATGCACCTCGCCCGACCCCTGTGATCTACTGGGGACCGTGATCGACATCGATTAAGATTGCCGCTTGGTCACGTGACCGCGTCGTGGCGAGACGCGTCGCGATCGATGCGCCACTGCCAGACAGTCGCGTCGTGATTCTCAAAAGCGTCTTGTCGCATCTTCCGCAATCTCAGAGAAACACAGGTGACATTGGTTGAATTATACAAATACAGCACGTATTGCGATATCCGAGTCGAGACGTGGATGGATTCAATGGTATGTGAAGGAAGGCGATAACTTACCTAGAAAACGACGGATGAGAGATAGAGCAAGATGGGTGGCCTCGATAACGAGCGTGTGATATACGCTGTAGTGCAATAGGGCAAGCGTCTGCGCCATATCCTCAGCACTGGATAGATGAGAGCCTCTTGCGCGGTAGGCTGTCCGATGCAGATCTTGTGGCCAACGTCTGGGCGATGGATGGGAAGTTTTCCTTCGCGCTTTCCACCCTGAACAAGGTGTTAGTCCTAGCATTTCAGGACAATAAAACGATGATCACTCACGGAGCGTTCTCGTCTCCCTTTACCGAGGCCTTGCGTCTCCGCCGCTTGTTTTTGGGCTTCCGTGGCTTATAGATCCGGACGAGCGGCGAAGCCAACGCGAGGTCTAACGTCTCCTCCTCAGAAATCGTATGTAGACCCGTCCTCCTCATAGCACACGGCCGAGCCTTTTCCTTGCCGCTCCTGTACTGCTTGACTAACCCTTTGGCCGTACGACGAGGCTTCTCGGATACGACCACTGTGGACTTCTTCACCTCCTCCTCGAGTGGTTCTACTGCCGCACCGTCTTGGGATGCCATCTTGTTTGAGCCTTCAATGCTATCCTCGGAAATGAGGGTATTCTGAGGGCCATCCTCGTCTGGGATCTCAGGGATGTCATCGAAGGAAGGCATCGGCTCAGCAATGAGAGACGCAGCGCCGGAAGCTTGAAGTGCTCCATCTATGGCTTGAGCTACGGGGTCACAAAATCCTGAGGTACTTGAGGAGACAAACGTGGAGCCACAGGAGGTATGAGGGGGAACCCGGGCTATGAGAGGGGCACTGGGGTGATAGTGTACGGAGGATTGCAGCTTCGACCGATGTGGAGGAATTGCGCTGGGCCTGAGCTGCCATTGATGCGTAGACCGCATCATGGTCTGCGGATGCCAATGGACCTTGGTCAAGCTGTGTTCGAGGAAAGAGATGTATTACTTACATCTGATCCACGCGACTGCTCCAGCGAAGGTGATGGTGTACGCAGATGCGTCTGTTCGAAACATTCAACTGCTGCGAACCGTAGCAGAGTAGAGCAGCCCCTCTCACCAGTAGAATAGCTTCTCGCATGTTTAAAGAGCCCATGCGCAAAGTAGACGGGATATAGGGGGAGGAGATAAGGGGTATATGGGACACATGGGCTAGTTGCGGAGACGACAGGAGTCGCAGAGTCGTTGGCGGCGCTCTGTATCACGTCCGAACTCGTTGGCGGAGACAGTTGAAGAACAATTAATTCACTTACGATTAGCTCCATATTGGCGTTTTACTCTTGGAGGAGAACTATGGCAGATGGCCGGTAGGGGTTTGGAATGGACGGAGATGGAGGATGCCTAATTGCCACTTTGCCCGGGAGCTGACACCGCGTTTCAGTCAAAGCACTGAGTTTTTAACCGGCAGGACAAGCAAACGTTTGAGCACCGCGTATTAGAAGAGTCGTCGGAAGACAGAAGCAGTAGTAGGTTGTGGTGAGGCCGCCGCTACGTGAGTTGTCACAATCGCGGTTGTCGGGACGTCTGTGATGACACGTGATGCCTTTGTGTCTCGTTTAGCCACGGCCGCACCGCAACTCGTACTGCAGGAAGCGAACTCATGCTACGTCGATGCAACGATACAGTTTTTAGTTTACTCACGAGCACATATAAGCTCTGGGTGTGAAACAGCGGCAACTTGAGAAGGGACCTCAACGAGGTTGGAACAGGTATATACGAGGCTCGAGCAGACGGACACGTATACGGACAGGCACATGATACACAGTACATACAATGACAAGCAACACGAAAGTAGATAAGAGGAGAAACTGTCAAATTTAGTCCTGGGGGTAAAGGCTAATCAACGCGGAACAGAGCGGACTCAAACCAAGGAGTAGAGGGCGGGGTAAGGAGCAGGTCGGCACTCCTCTCTGCGGGGCCCAGAAGCAGCGACTGCTCCCAAGGAATACCGAAGTAGAAAGGTCCATCGGAGCCGGTTCTCGTCTGGGATGGCAGACCGACGATGTTTTGCTCGTTGTTTGCAGCTACTGAACGAGCGGGGTCGTTAATCCCTTCGGCTACGTATGTCGCATCCGGAGCAGTGCTGCTCGCAGCACCATCGTTCACTTGCTCCGAGACTTGAGGGAGGTCCACCAAACGTCCACCGATGCCTGGCGCGACCTCCGCGCTGGTTCCATCGACGTTTTCAGCATTGAGGTTGATCCGCCCGGGAGATACGTCGGGAACGTCGTCTATCTCCATCGACTCGAAGGTCCAGCAAAGGTCTTGCTCTGTCGTGAGCACGTCTGAAGAGCTCTTGTCGTATTCAAGCCACCCTTCAGTCCCCTTTCTCGGCATCTCGCGCTTGACGGCGAGACTATGGAGGCGGAGTACGTCAGCGGCGGTCTCGACTTTCTTAGTCGATCCCCACTGGGGAAGTCGGAAGCGGCGCAGGGTGGTAGGAGGATTGTAGGAGAGGCGTGGCGTGAATACTCCTTGGGAAGGCTGCTCATCCAAGGTTTCGTCATCGACGGGGAGGCACACGCGCTTTTGCGGCGGCGTGTCTTCGTTGTCTTCGGTGCTACTACAAGTTTGAGAGGGTCAATGGGACTGAGAGTGAGACGATAAGTGTAATATGGTACTTACGGGGTCCACTTCCGCTTACGGTTCACCATAAGCTCCTCATGTATCTCGTCGTCCAACGGTCGCGTACTGAGGCGTTGTGTCATGAGAGGTGAGTCTGGAGAGCGGTGTTTCCTCATGGCTTGTGCGGGGAGCAGCCTGCGATATGACGAGACGTATTGCCTGAGATTGTGAAGAGGGATGTCGCGGCGTGCCATGGAGGTATGACTCTGAGAGGCGGGAGAACACGTTGCCACGGCTAGAGTAGTTGTGTTCGCGCTGGCTTCGGGTACCATCTCCCGGGTAGGTCCAAGGCTGGGGGGTATATTCTCTTTATGATGATGCACCACAGTCTCTTGATTTTGGCATTAGTCAAGACCTCTAGCAAAGACGCATTGATTTTGCGACGTACCGCATACACTATTAGTCCTCGCCCTCATCTGTGTTGACACATTTCCAAGTGTCACCGGAGCTCTCGCTTGTTTCAACGTCAGTCAGGACGGCAATACAAATAGACAGTGAGAGGTCAGGAAACACACACCGGTGTATTCGTACGCCTTAGTAGCTCCATAGATAGCTCTAGTCGGTTGAACAACCTCGTTGCTGAGTGGAGACGGACGATATCCCGGCAAACTGCTGATCGTCTGCCTCCTGAGGAGGACAGCGCGCCTTCCCGTAGACATGGCACCGTTCTCCGGGGTGATGTTCGCAAGGTTGGACCTGGCGGAGGGGACAAGCTGCATGGCGGGCTTGCAGGAGTGAGATGTGATGGGCGAATGCTGTAACGAGATGAGGGTATGTGGTAACCCGCAAGAACGAGTCTACGTGGAGGAGTCTGGAGAGTAAGTGGCGGGGAATCACAACGTCAAAGAGGGATCCCAGTGTAGAATAAATTATGCACAGAAGCTGTAGTAGATATCCTGTGGCCAAGATACTGTATGTGGTGGTAGACAGGAAGACGAGGAATAGGCGAGCAAACAGATTGAAATATGGAGTCCGTGGCTAACGCCCGGGCGTCAATCGAATTTGCCGCCCCGTGAGGACACAAACACTACAATGAATACACCGGCGAGGTTAATCGACTGGTTTCTCAATTGAAGATATATACCAACTATTAAGAAAGTGAACAAGGATGGCAAAACGAACTACGGGGGTGCTATGCCAACGCCCGCCAATCCCCTCACCACGTCCTCCCTCCAGTCTATCCTACCCCCTTCCGTCCTCAGGATGAGTCACCGGTAGGGCTGCGTACCGCAGGAAGACAAATTGGTTGACTAATTTAAACGAATAACAGACTACAGAAGGACCTAGTCGATTCGCACCAGTAGATAGAATCGCCTAGTAGGTACACGATGCACAGGGTTCAGTATGACCCAACACGGGCGTCCTGAGTGGATTGGGAAAACTTTATGGTACATTCATCAGCGTCCAAAACATAACGTGTACATTCAGAGACCATTTAGTCAGTAATCACCGACGTATGACGGTAGTCCATAGTGTCCCAAACGTCCGGGACCACGGCGTCCAGCACTTTATACTCGAACTCCGCCACAGGAAGTAGACGTCCTGTGTCCTCGACGCACGCCGCATCCAACGGGTTGATCGCAGACGTGTCTTCAGGAGCTCCAGCAGGTGCTACGGAGGCTCCGAGTCCAGCGTCGCCCTCCTCAGGCTCCGCCTCATCAGAACCAGAGTCGACTTCCATCGCTTCAAACTGCCAGCGCAAATTGACTTCGGTGGTGAGAAGGTCAGCCGTGCTGAGCTCACGCCGCGTCCGCCCATTGGCATCCTTCTTCCCTTTCTTCGGCATTTCCCTCTTCAGCGCCATACTATGCAGGCGTAGGACGTCAGAAGGGGCGCGGACCGGGTTCGTTGCACCCCATTGAGGGACCCTGAAGCTGCTAATGTCCTTGGGTACCTCGTAGGTGGATCGTTCCCCAAACGACTCCCCGTCAGGACGTTCGCCAGGCGTACCTCGACCCGCGACGGTCTTCGGTCGTTTGTTGGGCACAAACTCGGCTGTCGTGCTGGAATACAGGCAACGCACCGCGATTAGCACAGATGCAAGCGAAACGAAATATAATTGAAAATACGTACGGCTTCCACTTGCGCTTGATTCCCTTGAAAAGATTCGAAGCCGTCTCGCTCTCGATCCTCGTTACACGATTGTTGAGTCGCTGGGAAATATGTCTCCGGGAACTGGCCAGGTCTTCACTGAAGAGGAATCTCTTGTATGCGGTGCGATATTTCTGCAGCGGGACGATGGGTCTCGGAGGCCTCATGTGCCGCATAACAACGGTCGGGGTGGACTGCTGCGGCGATGCGGGAGTAGCCCTCCTGGGCCGCACAGCGACGTGGACTACAGCAGTCCGGAGTATGTTCTCCTTGTCCGTACGGGTGATTGCGTGGGTTGCTTGTGCAAGGCGTCAGCAAAGAGCTCGGACGTCGACATGCTGGCGAAACTCACGGTCAATTCCCACCGGGAGGCCACTCTCTGGGATGTCGTCGGTGATGTGGGCCGGGCTTGAGCCGTTGTTGGCATCCGCCACTGCGTGAAGGATGAGTCGACAAGCAGCGCATAGGAATGAAGCTAGTCACTCACCCGTGCCCAATGTAGCGCGAGGTTCAGCGTCATCCTCGTCGTCGGTAGCCACTGCAACCACGTTTCCAAGCATCGAAGGCTGGTAATCGAGGAAAATGCTAAATGCCGGAGGGCGGATGAGGACGGCAGACTGCCCTCCAGCGCGGCGAGGAGCGAGCGAAGTACCGGGAGAGGTAGATGAGGTAGATGGGGAGGGTGGGGTCGTTGCCATCGTAGCTATAGACGAGATGCGTATGCGGTGGTAGGAGGGAGGGTCCGTGGTGGTGGTGGACAGAGAGATGGTGGAGACGTGCCAACCGTTGAAATATCTCTGTGGCTAACCGCTGGGCGCCAATAGTTGAAATCCGACCCCGCGGGGATGTGCAGACTCCGTCCCAAGACAGACCATCAACGAGATCAGGATGTCCTCGTGTTATTCGAATCGTCAATTACTATGACGCACCTAAGCGGCGCCTGACCAGACCAGCTGGCGTACGTACACGATACCATAATCTACATGCAATGCACCAGACTGGCTGGGCCCTCCCCAGACTCTCCTCTGGATACGTTGCGTACCGTTGTCGCACTGGAGGGTGAGCAGCAGGGCTGATGTTTCCAAGTCCCGAGCTGCCAAACGTAGAGGATGTGTGGACGCTGCTGGACGACTTGAGTGGCTCGCTCGGACTCTGTCGCCGTCGGCCGGCCTCGGTCACATACTGTAACAGAGCACTATAGGGACCATTACAGATAGCGCCGCGCTGAGCTGGGACCCCAGGGCGTCTGCGCTTGTGCGGTCTGGGGGCAGAGGCGGCGGGAGAGGCCTGACCTGGAGAGCGCGTGGGAATGTTGTTAGCCGATGCGTACAAAGCGCTACTCACCTCCTCCCTCTCTCTCTCCTTACCTACCTCCTCTACCCATTGTGTCCGCCTCCTTCCGCTTTGTCCCTCCCTCTTTTGGGAGTCGCATAGCCATTGAGTCACGGCACATACATACCTTCCATAGGCCTCCACATAGCTATTGTTCCGCCTATCAGGCAAAGCGTCGTCTCCGATTCCATCCCATCGACGACATGACAATGCTCCAGATACCTCCCCCCGTTCTCAAGCATATCGTACCCCCAGAGGCTCTGCCTGAGAGCCCCTCCACGCCTTCCAACCCCATCCTCGCTGCTGCACCCCGCGGCTGGACTGCCCCGGCGGCCGCATCCCCAAAACGCAGGCGCAATACCGAGGACGATGACGAAAATTCCACGGCGAAGAGGATCCGGTCGATCGATCCAAGTAAGCGACTTCCTGATGCTCACTACCATCCTCGACATTCTCGACCATCTATGAAACGGTACACTGATACGTATCCCGTGCAGCCCTCGACGCGATGGGCGCCGAGCCCACCACCATCGGTGGAGGCGTCTCGTCGCCAACCTCGTCGCACTCCAACACATTCACACTCCCCAACTCACAAGATATCGGAAAAGACAGTCCGTATAAGAGCTGGAGGGACTCAGGTCAGCGAATCTCTGCTTTCTCTGACCAATTTGTAGTCTGACCCGGGAACCACTACAGCTGAGCGATCGGCGTCTACCGTCAATTCGGCGCCTATATTGGCGCCGAATATGGCGCCCAACCCTCAAGCTGCGTTCGGGGAGTTATATGGCTACGATGACGAAGGTGATCAATGTACGTCAGTTCAGACATGCATACATGTAGAGAACGGCGCTGACTTACCTTGCATCAGCTTTCATCGAATACGACACCAGTAGCGAGGGCAGCGACGGACCAACGGAGATCGTAGAAGCAAACTTCCGCGCCGAACTCGATTACGTCCAAACGGTGCTGCGACAGGGAGAGGAAGAGAGCGACGGTCTGTGCTGCCCCCTCCGATCACAGCAGCTCGTTACAGCGTCAAACGAAGAAAGCGTCGTGGAGGCGACCACAAAGTCTGCCCTGCCCACCAAGGATCGTGCCCAGTTTCAAGAGCGCGGGAAGACTTGGCATGAGCCCGGTCCTTCACCTCTGGCACACGAGCTCACCAGCAGGGACGGCTATCCAGCCGTTCGACCCGCCACCAAGCGGGAGCGCCAGATCAGAGCGATCAAGCGTGACCATAACATGGTGGATCGTACCAGCGCCAGGAAACTCGTCGTCCTTGCCCAGGCGTGCCTCTAGTGAGTAATCATCCGTCATTATCCCTTGATACCCTTCGTCCTTACCGGGTGGCAGCTCCGACCAACTCCCCGAGAACTTCCGTCTTTCCAGCCATGCTGCTGAGATCGCAAGGCACAAGATGGCGCGGACGCTCGATGAGGCGGACATCGAGCCTATGCCTCACGGCATGAGCGGCAAGGGCACCCCTCCGGGCCCTCGGGATCCCTCCTACAAGCGGCCTTCGCTCCCTATACCCAAGCCGCCCTTCTCGTACACTGTCGTCGTCGCCAATAAGCCGGTCCAGTTCATCACGGTGGAGGCCTTTCATGGCCCCGAAAGGTGGGCGACGCTCGTACCAAGCTGGAAAGGCCAGGGAAAGGCGACTCCACAGATCAGAGGACAGAAGCCGCCCTGCTTGCAGCTCCGGATCCGAGCCCTGGAAACCAACAGGGTATACCAGATCTACACGGACGAGGATGCGATGCAACTCTTGGTGGAACACGAAGAGGCTCGTGACATCTTGGACGCGCAAGGCTGGCGGGGCCGTAAAACGATCGACATCGTCAACGAATGGCAGCTGAACCGGATCGCCGACGAGGCGGTGCGGGCGGCGCTGGCTGAGGAAGAGTGCTCATTATCGCCCTCCGCCCAGTTTCCGTCCCCCGTCTCGTCTCCGTCGTCGACCGCGGAGCCAGACTCTGATGAGACCAGCGATACCTCTGAAGAGACATGCGTTTCCTTGGGCGAAGACGGTGAAGACGACCTTCTGGATTGGTCCGCCTTCATAGATCCATCCTTGTTTGCAAACGAGCCCGTCTTTCAAGGGCCGATCTCTTTCTGAACAGGACGTACCTTTTACGTCGTCGCATGTTCAAATTCCACGAATAATGCGCGATGGCTCATGTGCTTATGACCTGATGACTATCCTTTACCTGTGTTTTGTTTTGTATCTGTTGCGTTACTGTGGATATGTTTTCGTTGCTTTGCTGCTTACCGTGCTCGTCTTGAACCATTGCTGTACTCACCGGCATAGTTCCATGGAGACGAGACGCTACTGTCGAAAGGTTGTGACAAATAGCTATGATGTGAACGGATACGAAGTCAATAACGATTGCCTAGCTGAGACCAGCCAGAGAGACGCTAGACTCAGCCGCCACAGTGAGATACACAGAGTGTGTGAGCCTCGGAAGCACCGTAACACAGCCGCAGAGAACGAGCACCAGAGAGTGATATGAGCATCGCCAGACCAGCCTCGACGACCACATAGTCGCAGGCGACATCGCATAGACGAGTGATTTCAGTCCTAGCAGCACCTGACAGCTCTTGATATAGATCATAGCTCTCGGGTAGCATATTCCGCGCTGGTGCGAATGCCGTTGGACGAGTTTACCCTTCGCTTCAGGAATAAGTCCACAGCTACGCACACGATCCGAATACACTTAATACACTTGCGCCACTTGCAAGGAAGCTTACGACGTGATGTCTGAGATTGTGGACCCCTCGCAGCGCAACTCTTCATAGACCGCAAGGCAACGCATGTAGGGGGGGGGGGGGGACAAAGGGCTTGATGGGGCGGATAGAGGTACAATCACTTACAATCGAGGAGTAGTCCCAGCCCTATGACCTGTTCCTGTACTTCCCAACGGTATTGCATGTAGCGATATGCGAAGTCTCTGAAAATCGGCCCCAGTGCGGAGACCGACGCTGAGTAGCGTTGAGTACGGAGAGAGCACCGATGGCTGAAAGGTTTCGCGAGCCGAGAGTCCAGCAGCAGGCAATTTGTATGTTCCCGAGCTTTCTGTGTGACGACAAGCAGGAAGGAGTCGAACAGAGCGATGAAAGCGTCGAAGAGCGATGTCTGCTGGCCAGCACGTTGGGGAGGCGACTGGAGGCGAGTTTGAGCGCTTTTCCCGGCTTGGGGGGCGCAGGCGGTCGTTATTGTCGACTAGTCACGCTTCTAATCCCCCGTGTGATGTGGCTTTAATTCATCCAATTACATTCGTCTCGCCAAGATGTGGCTAAGCGCCGACACATCGTCCGCGACAGAGCGTTTCAGAGCACAAGAACACCACAAATCCGTCTCATGCGGTGGCTAGGCACATATGAAGACACGGAAGGCGCGTTATCCAAGACTTCGAGACTGTACGCAGCAACGATAGACTTCAACTAAGTGCGAATCGCTACAACGACAAAGTCCAGGTCCGGTTTCCGCTCAGCCATCGAGCACCACACATCGCTGGCGAGTGGGTGAACATCGCGCACGATGTGTGGTGTCTGCCGAATAGGACATGGCGAATTCAGAGAGAAAATGTGCTGACCGGATGCATAAACATGATCCCTGGGCCGGAAATGCGGCGGGTAGACAATGTATGCTCTCTCGGAGGAGGCGAAGATGGCTACGTGACGCCATGAATTAGCCTTGTTCAGTATGCGTAGATCTGAATTAAACCGATGACATGAATTGGAATAGTGAGGTGATCGTTGAGTGCAGGAGAGAGTAAGGATGGTACCCCAGATGTCGTGGTAATCCGATAAGTATCACGCTTACATAAGCGAGCGTCGCCGTACATAGCCGCTCAACTCGCTCCAGCGCTTCTTTGGCTAATCATGCGCGATCTGTTTCTGAGGATTGCATTGCACGATACTGACATACCGCATTCTGAATAAGATGTATTCAACAGAAGTAGCATTTATGATTGAGCTCTTCTAACAACGCTAGCGTCGAAGCAATCGGGGTTTGCTGAGAGGTAAAGTCACGTGACCGTGATTTGCGTTGTGGTTAGTAGAGCGCTCTTGCCTTAGCCCCCGCCCCGTTCCTTCTCATTCCCTGACGATCTTGAGCATAGCAGACGGCCTAGCTGAAGTCTGATATCCTCTACAACCTAATATCACTTCTCCTTGACACCCGTACGCCGCCTCATATCGCGACCCATACCGTCGAACGTCACTGGGAGTACCTGTCAACGGCCGCTATGCAGTCGCGAAGTCAATACCAGACTCAGTGGAGGTCAGCTTCTTCTTCAAGTCCAATATACTTTATAGTATTCTGACAGCATCTTTGATTTACCAGCCCTACTGAGAAGAAAAGGCAATGGATTGGAGATGGACAAGGGAACAAGGATGGTGCTGATCACTGTGTGAAGCGTCAGCGAGTAGAAAGAAACGGTATGCGACTCGGGCACGAGTATGATGCATATTTCCGGCTCATCCAGGGGACTTTGCGGTTGTTTCCCTGTAGTTGATGAAGAATACAACGGCGTTGAAGTCAGCGACGCGTCTGTCGATCTCGCTCGTTACCGCGATGAGGAGACTGGGGATGACTACAGCGAGGAATGTGCGTTCTCTCTTCTCTCACATACATTCCCTTCACGGACTCACCAACTACCAGATACTCTGGATGAGAACGCTCTACTGTTGGGGGATTATAGCCCGGAATCTACTGCCACCACCGATATTCAACATCACGACGTCACCATGTCGAATATGTCGAGCACTCTGAGCTGTGCGCCCCAAGCCCTCCCAGCCTTCTTCGCCGTGGATGATGAAGATCATGTGGAGCTGGAGGACGAGATCAAGGAAGACTTGCTGGAATACATCAACTCCCGGAGCCCTGATGACGACGGCCCCCGTCCTCTCCCCGTGGTCATTAGACCTCGCTGGCGTTCTCCGGGACCATCTCCCTTATTCCAAGACTATCTTGTCGACCAACCAGTCACGGATGCACGCTGCGTCTACAACATCATATTTGAAACTGCTAAGGAGAACGTGGAGCGTCCATTGTCTTCGATCTCACCGTCCAAGACGGGCCTTGACAACAGCTGTGTCCTTGTGAATTCCTCTTCAACTACTGCCTCTTACTCCCCCGGAAGGCGTATCCTGAAGAAGGCCATCCGTCGCTTCAAGACCGATAACATCGGGCTCGCCAAAAAGCTTCACAATGCCCGTGCTTGCGCTTGGCTCTGCCGCGTCCTATACGACGAATGGACGAATTGTGGATCCTCACCGAAAGTCCGCAGATTCCTTCGGAATCGCCTCAAACAGTTACACAAAAATGGGCCCACGAACGGCATCCGGGGCTACAACGACAGAACGCCCCTAGTACTGCGAGGAACCTGCGGGAAGCGTGTCAAGCGACGCATACTACCCATCAACGACAAAACCTACCAGTATCGTCCGGTGTTTGACGCAGACGGAAATGCGATCGACTTGATCGACAACTCGGACGATGATTCAATCGACACCCCTTTTTCTCTATTCGCTGGAAGGATACTACACGTCACTTTTTCTCAGGAAACGGGGGAAGAGGATGACGAGGTCGGCGACGACGGAGAAATCGAAGTCGAGCAGCTGCAGCTCTACGTCTATCCAGACGAAGCAGCGGCGTCCTTCTGGCTGCGTAGCGTAGAACCGTATGTTGCACGAACGGGAAAAGCGAAGTCCCGCAAGCATCCCAAGACTAGTTCGTGACAACCCGGCTCCCTGTAGTGGTCAGTATCATACTTGCTGCGTCGATGCATCATGCTGATATACCTCCAATCTCTCAGACTGTACAACATCTACCTTGCCACATTTCTCGGATGCCTCTCAGAGTGACCGTGTTGCCGATGCGGCGTGTTGTGTAGTGCTTGTCATGTCAATGTTGGCTCTGGCTATGTACCTATTTAGTTCGTGTATTCGTACTATCCTTCGACCAGGTGCCACCTCACGTCCCCATGGGGATCGTGTGGCACTGGTATGGTGTCTGCTATTGGTATCGAGTTGGACGTCAGGAGACGCGGGCAGCAGGCATCTCAATTGTATCAATTTAGATCACTTGAATGCTATCATACACGGTATGCTCTCTCAAACCCATGTCTGGCAACGGGTGTGAGAAGTTCGGGACTACGGTATGCGCATCTACAACTGACTTTGTCAATGTGAGTGGCGGAGGAATGGATCTGACGCTAGCCATATAATCGCCGTTTTTCTGGACTGAATGCGACTCTGAAAATTAGTATCTCTGGTTTACCAACAAGGCTGCGTTACTCTATGTAGCATAGACGATGGTCAAGGGCCACGCGGCATCCATAATGTGGCCTCGGAAGACAATGGATCGAACGGTGACGGCGTGACAGACACGAACAACGCAGGTCCAAGCTTTGGCCACAACCTCTTAGCCACGGCCCGCGCGTTTAAATATCAAGGCTCTCTCTTTCCTCCCCTCTTTGTGCTACCACCATCTGTATCGCCGCTCGGTACTCACTCGACTCTACATTCTTGCTCACATATCAACACACCCATCCGAGCTATCCGAGATATCCTCTTCGAGCTCTACCGCTATCCACATTGTCTCTTGCTCGACTCCATCTACTTACTATCTCCCATCCCCCAAATATCAAGCCCGACATCCAACACAGTTTCCGCTATCAACACAGGTAGCCTCTATTACAGCTCTGATGAGTACCCAGCTGTTGACTCAACAATTCCAGCCATGTCAATTGTGTACACATCCCGCCATATCCACCATTACGATCCAAGTACTCTTCGTGAGCCTCGGGTCGCTGCGCGTACGGGCAATACACGAAGACCTCAACGGTTTATGAACGACCTCATGCTGCGTAAGACAGCCTCCGTCCTGTCAGTACGAGCCCGAAGTCACTTACAATTCCATTCGTAGTCGCTCCCAACCATGTGTTCAGTCTTGCGGCGGCGGCGCACGCACTATATGAAGGTGTGTAATGAGGGTGTCCGACAACACGTTCGAGACGTGAATCTCAACCGTCAACAAACGATAGACACCCGCGGGCGGTCGCGGACACGTCCCATGCCGGACGCTCAGCGGGCGGTGGCGGCACCATCCAGGCTAACCCGGGTTCCATCCGTCGTTGGACCATTGGTAGACATGATGATTCAGCTCAACGGTAAGTGGTTTTCTTTCATAGATGTTATGCGAACTTGGCGAGATCTTGACCTTCGTGTGGCGTAGTACCTGCGCACATCAAACCGGCGACAAAAGTCGAACGTACGTATGTGCTATCCTAGTCCTATGACATTGGTTGACCAAATGTACAGGCTATTCACAATTGGCACAATCGAGGTCTGCTACAGGCCTATTGCAGAAGCCTTGCCGCTCAAAAATGGACGCGTCGAGCGATAAGCTGTCCTCCGAGGTCTATCGGCTCATGGAGGCGAAGGAGCCAAAGCCAATCGCGCCGCTAAGCGGCGAAGACCTCACCATGGTTCGACCAGTCGTGAAAGCTAGGTTGTTGCGGCCCCTCGACGTCATTGCAGAGACCGCAGATGAGCATTTGGCAAGTTCCGAACTATCCGGCCCCCATATCTCTCCGGTCTCCCATGTTCCCATGTCCCTCCACGGCGAGTCTCTCAAGCATCCTGCTCTGTCCTGTGCGCCACCTTCGAGTGCCACTCCGCTTGCACAGGTTGGCAAGGAGTACTTACGCATGGCCAACCGGCCGCGGCCTGCTCTCCAAGGGAGGCCTGGGCCATTCCTCCACTCTATTAAAGAGGACAAGCCCACGATCCCGCTCGCCACCCAGACAATGGGGCACGCCATGCTTCGTACAAAGGGGAAGAGGGGCACTCCCCGCCGCCCGCAGACCCGCAGACTACCCGACGAGAACGCATTGTGAGTGTTTCAAGGTGTTTATTGTTGGCGAAAGTACTGACTCATGAGCCTCTGCAGCCCTGCTGCAATGGTCCCCGCGGTGGACGCGCAGACCGGGCCTAAGCCCAGGACTGTACGGGCGGTATCCTACTCTCTGAACCAAAGGCCTCTCTTTGGCTTTTTGCCTGCTGCGTGACAGTGGGTTTACAACTGCGACGCTCAAGTATTCGTCGCATCTACCTATCGTCCGCCGCCACTTCCATCCTTCCCTCGCTCGCACAATCCGCACACACTATGGTCTCGCATGCTCCCTGTGTTTTCAGTATATCATCCTCCGCTTTCCCATGCTATTGTAGTACTAGTATCTCCCCTCGCCTACCTTTGCCCTACTGTTATCCACGCATGGCTCGTCATCCTTGCTCCTCAGCTCTTCTCGAACTCGAACGTGATTTGTCTTACTCGTCAAATATCCCGATACATCCGTATCTTTGTCTCGATGTGTATTTTAAAGCTCTACCCATTTTGAGAACAGTGCTATTCGTCTGATCCTCCTTACGGACACAACGCTGTATGCACCTCTCCGTATATGAGTTGTGCATGTATTCCCTTTGAAGGAATATGACAAGGCAGTATCTCAACGCTTTGACTACACTGTGACCGATCCATATTCCGCTGCGGGCATGCAACATGCCTCCAAATGTTTTTCAGACTTGTCGCCTTTGACTTCTCGTTGAATAATGATTGTACAATTGAACGTGACGATGGTCGTTTCGGGTATGCTGCATCCTTCCTCCCGAGTCCTCGAAATGTGCTCTTTGGCATCATCGTCTCGTAGACATCGACCCTCATGGTCTCCCCATCAAGGTTTGTTTCAGCCTTCGTACACCAAGCCCTTTCAATACGCCGTTCACTAAGCTGGCACGTAAAAACAGCATTGATACTAACGGTCATATATATCAGGTCCTAGCACGAACATTGTAGCCACATCGGTCACCTACGTCCTCCGGGCTTCTCACCCATAGGAACCCGCTATACACCTCTATCCTCATACCCCGACGCCACCACACATCATATTCGAGTCTACCTGGACGTTGTACAAGCTCGAAAACCCTCAGAGAGTATACTCGCTGCCAATGCGAGCTCACACTCAGAGACATTTCCATCCACGGTCATCCTGCACAGCATGTGCACCGTGTACGCACCCAGCCTATCCATTCTAGGGGCCTCAGTGCTTTCCGCGAGCTACAGCATTTGGCGCGTTTGAGCAACGTACGGAAGCCTCCTCGCTCCAGGTATGTCGTTGTCCTATGTAAGTGAACGTTTTGCCCGCCACGCATGCAAGCCCGAACTCATTTGAAACTCTATCCTATAACCGCTTCAAAGAGCGTGGGTAGTTTCATGGACGCCGTTTCAAAGTGTTCCTTCTATCAAGGTGCGTAGTCCCCGCGGAATCTAACATGTTCAAAACATCGGCATTGACGCGGGACGAATGCAACAGACAACCGCGGCGAGGCACTCAGATGATTCCTCTCGGAGGCCCAGTGAACGTGTGCCACACCTCGTTTCTTCACTCGTGCCACCACCATGAGCGAACCCCTTGAGGGCCCCGAACCACTGTCCACGGTACAAGGATTGGACTCCAACTCCTCCATACCACACAAAGTGGACGGCCTTCGTCATGATGCGGGAAAACCTCATCGCGATCGCGGTGTTACCTGAGAGCGCAGCCCTTCATCTGCAAACGCAGTTGTGGAGGCGCAAGGATCCGCGCGCAATGTGCTCCGGTCGCTCGCCAAGGGAACCTATCGTGCCCTACGATACATGCTTGTTGTCGCAGGGCCGGAAGATCTTCGCGGTGCATGCCGACTTTTGCGGAGGCATAGGGCAATGCTCGAGGACCCCACGGGGAAGGAGGATCATCTCAGACGGTGGATGACGAAGATTTTAAGATCCCCAAGGACATTCTAGAGGCTGGGGCAGCGCGTCCCAAGGAGCGATGGCTGGCAAAGCCACGTATGGAAGTACCGCGAGATCCTAGTTCTATCCAATCCCCCCTAGTTCGCTCGGCATTCCATCGAGTGTCCAACATACATACAACTCCTCGAGATAACCCCCTATTGATGTCGCGATAACCACTTGTCATCGATAGCAATCTACTACCTTTCACCGTCTTGTTCAACATTGTGTCCGCGCCCCCACGCGCGGGGAAGTCACACTAACACGTGAACGTTGTGATACAAACCCCCTGGGGTAGACGTGTATACATAGCGACTTCGGCGTTGACATTCGGCGTTGACTACTGAACGCTCAACGTCTCTCTTGCTGTGTAGACGCACCTTCGCCGGCACAGCAAAGTTGCGCGGGAGTTCCTCTGAACTCTGATATTATCGTGAGGGAACGATACTGTACAGGCAAGTCATGTACGATAACAGTCCATGGAATGTGTGGTGTCATCCCGTCATCAGAGAGTAAATATGGCAGAAAACAGTCCATCTCGAGTGCATCAGCGCTGGCTCGCACCGACGACCGCGTCAGCGTCGTCCACGCCCAACACAATTCAGCACCGCAGGATGTACACCCCTAGCACATGCGCAGTCCTGATGGGACCTCACCGCGATGCGTACTGGCCATCGAACCTGTCCCTATGCCCGCGGCGCCCCTCGCGATGTCCCCGGTGGGGCGAGCGCGACGCTTCCCTCGCGCGCGAATCATACCCGACCTGGGGCGGCTCCAAGCGGTACTCCTCTGGCTGCCACGTGCTGCCCTGCTGGGGGTACGAGGGCGCAGGCGCGTAGCCGTATGGTTGCGGCTGGGAGGGTGACGGCGCGCGCTGTGGGCGAGGAACCTCGAGTCTGACCCCGTCGAGCGAAACGGTCTGGGTGGGGACGGCGCCGGGCCCGTGTGCGAGGAGGGGTGAGGCGGGGCAGTCGGCAGGGTCGGCACCAACTTCTGGATCGAGGCCGGCTGCGATGCGGAGCTTCGCTTGCCTGCAATGAGTCGATGGTGAGGCTCGGTCAATGAGAAGGTGGCAGGGGTGAACGTACCTGGCCTTGCGACGGCGGTAGATAACCTGCTCCTTGATCTTGTCGGTTTCGTGCCTGATGTAGCGCATCGCGAAGATCGTGATAATGATCGTCGCAGCGATGACAGCAGCCTTGATCTTCTTCTGCGTCGAGTCCTCAGCTAGGGAACGTCAAGATGAGCATGCAGCGGAGTGATATTAGTGGAATGCTGAGGACGTACTGCCGCTCTGAGCTACACCGAGGTAGACAGTCACGAGTTGCTTTGGCAAGGAGAGAATGGCGGCCGCGAGGAAAATGAAGATGTTCATACCGCATGTCGCGAAGACAGCAGTAGTGACTAGATAGCGGCGTCAGACGTATAGCAGCTATGAGGAGCAAAAAGGCATACAATGTCCAGGGACAGCAGAAAGCCGGATGACGACTGCGATCTTGAAGCCTCCTTGCCGGACGACTTCAGCGAGCAGCGCATAACTGAGCTTCTTCTCCTCCCATTTCCGGCCTCTTGCCATGCAGAACCACTTGAATACGCTGTATCGATCACGTTAGTTTATGGAGACGGATGAGCTGTAGCAGCGCCGCAGACTGACCAGTAGTTCGCGAGCTCTCCAAGAAGGGTACCAGCGGCAACGATACCGAAGCCAATTCCGACACCCCACACGTCACCAACCAAGATCGCAACGATTTCGTGACCAAAGAGCTGCGAAGTTCGAGTGAGGATCGTGGATCAGGGAGTTTGGGCTTGGATATGACTTACCGGAGGGAACGACATGACAATCAGGATGGCGATAGGAATAGCCCAGCCTCCAGGCGTCCTGCGCATCCAGTCCGCGAATGGCCTGAGCCAGTTGACGATCTTTTGTTGGAAGACGATGAACAGGATAATGAGCACGATGACCGCGAGCATGATGAGCGTGCGGACTGTAAGATCGACACAGGTTAGCTCTATAAGGATGCCATTGGCGCAAATGAAGAGACGCACTGAGCTCTTTCGGGTTCTTCAGCTTTTCAGGATCGAAGAGGCCTGCGATGAAACCGGACTTCTTCTTCTTGTTCCCACTGAGCTCTTCCGCTTCTGAAGGCGTAGGGCTTGGTGTGCGAGTGAGGTATCGTGGATCTATCCGGGGATCCTCAGGGTGGTCATTGCGAGACGCGTTTGGGGGGTACGGTGGGTCGTAAGGTGATCTGAGATGCATGTAAGCGCTCCGAACTGCAGATAGAGTCGAGTCGAGTAGAGCACTTACGCAACAGTCATGACGTAGCACTACAGAGAAAGATACTTATGAAAGACGAGGAAGGGGAAGAATGTGTAGACCGTCCCAGGAAGGAGAAGGAGAAGGTTATAAACGGGAGGGGCGGACTGAGAAGCTTATCGGGGCACTGGCAGGTGGCACCCGAAGTCAGAGGTGGGGAGACTCCCATCGAGGGCGCAGCAGAACGAGTCTTATACCCATCGCACCTCGCCATACGGCACACGGAGGTTAGTGCCACCGCGGGCCGCAGTGGGAGGGAGGGCAAAACGAACGCGCGTCGTGTTCATCGCGCACCGCCTCGTCGACAACAGGCGGGCGCGTTACGCGCTATCGACGGTGGCTGGCTCGGCTATGTGCGCTAGCGCCATCGCAGGGGAGGAGAAATGAGGAGGAGATCTATGGCAAAGGGAAGTAGCGAACCCGGGTATGTTTCGACTCTGATGGCAGGGCCGACCATCGCGGTGCTCGCGGTGTTCGGATACGTCCTGCCACCTCCACTCCTCCCTCGGAATCCGGCGCTTACCTGTGCAGTGCTGCAGTGGCGGTGCGAATTCAATGACTTCCGCACCCACCCCGCTTTTTTTATGTTTTTGCACCTCCATCGCATCGTAGAGCTGTACTCTTCTAATTCGCGATGTACGCCGGAATACCCTATAAGGGTGTACGGATATGTGCTTGCAAGCGGGCCCCTAACTGCCTAAACGCGAGAGCGGTGCATTCCGCCAGGGTATGTATCAACGCGGTCCCAATGCCATCAATGTCGTAAAGTAGTCTATCTCGCGCAGCTCGCTAAGCTCCAATCGTCACCAGACGGGAGCACTTCAGTGGATGCCTCCTCAGCCCTCTTCCCCCACCAGATCACACGGCATCATTCCTGCCACCCTGCACCAAGTTTTCCCAGTCTCACTGCGTTCTCCTTACGCGGGACCCGGCATCATCGACATTAAGCTGCATACAAGACCATGATCGACGGATCCTCAATCAGGTACGCGTGATCCCTCCCTCAAAGAGGTCGAGACGTATTTTTAGATATAATCCAATGGATGCTTGGCAAACCCTGGGGCCACCAACACCGCTCAAACAGCTATGCAACTCGAGCTATGCCTCGTCGGAGGTGCGCCTTGAACCTACCGTAGACTCGCATCGTACAATAGTGTACAATTTGTCGCTCCCCCTCGGAGCGCCGTCGGCACGGGAGTGCGAACCGCCGGAGCGCCTCCTACCACCTTCACCTCGAAACGCTGCAACGTCGTTCCCTTGAATCGCTCGACGCTCCTCTCTTCCTGATGCTACAAAGACTCACATCACTGGGCCAAACGAAACTTCAATAACGCACCCGAAGCGATGTCGACAGGCACCACCGCCCGCGGCTCTCGCGCGCGACATGTCGAAGAATCTCGGATTCCAGAACGACGAGCTATTGCGCCGTTGCAGACATCCTCCAGCCCGACACTCCGATGCGCACCCGGTCACTCACTTCGCGAACGTCGGCGTCCTCGACTCGACTCTCCAAGACGCCGCCTGACGCCGCTGGATTCTGGAAGGCCTCACGCATACCCGGTTCTTCGGACCAGGTACTCGCCCGCGCCCCTGCGCGTAGGTGGCGGTGAACACCTCCACAGCTTATCCCTGATATACATAGACAGAGCCTACACGACTCCCGCGCAACCTCCTATCACGCTTCTTCTGCCCAGTGAGTACCCTCATAATGTCCACTTTGCGTTCGCCACCAACACCTGGCTCCAACCCTGTCTCGCGTCGTATCGTATCGTATCGTATCGCACGCGCGTTCTACGTATCTCCCATATGCATCCCCTCCTCCGCATCATCCGCCGGGAAGTCGCCAGTATGCTTGCGCGCCCTCAACGCGCTCTCGCGCCCACCGAGCTCGATCACCTCCACGTCCCGCGCGCTGACTCCGGATTCTCCTTTCGAGCTCCCCGCCCATACGTCTTCGTCCTCATCCACGCCCGGAGAGCCGCTGGACCTCTCCCCGCCGCTCATCGCGCTCGCACCAGCCGCGTTTGAATCCGCCCGCCCGTCCGCGCTGCGTTTGCGGAGGAACGCGCGGAGACGCTGGGGGCGATGCGTGTCCGCCGCGAAGGACTCGCGCGGGACCGCGCGCTGAGGTTTGGGCATGTGCAAGATCGCGCGCACGGTGCTCTTGCCGTCGCGCCTCCCCTTATCCTTGGTTTTGCTCGTCGATTGGGCGCGCGCAGGAAGTTCGTCTAGTGGGATGTCCCTCAATTCTGGAGCGATGCTTGTGGGAGAGAGGGAGAGTGTGGAATCTCCGGGGCCATCTGCGGGAAGATCGAGGGCCCGCGCTTGCCTGTGACGCGCGCGACGCAACGCAACCCCCGAGTCAGCCCAACCGCAACAATATAGAGCGAAGGAAGGAGGGACGCACCGTGCTTTCCGACGCGCATACACGACGCGCTCCTTCACGTCGTCCACCTTCCGGTTGATATACCGCATCGCGAGGTAGGTCATCGCGACCGTCGCAAGGACGACGACGGCCTTGATCCCACCCGTAGTCGGCGTATCTTCTATCGCGCGGTTGCATATCATCAGCTTACTGCGCGCCTACAAGAGAGCGAGGGAAGGAAGCCAAGGAGGGAGGTACGCACTGCCGTCATTGGACTGCGCGGCGCCAATGTAGACCGTCGCGAGCTGCTTCGGGAGGGAGAGGATCGCGGCGACGAGGAACACCCACACGTTCATCCCGCACGTCGAGAATATCGCCGTCAAGACTGCGCGCGTCCACCGCGATCCCGCACACGGTCAACAGCTTGAACGGCGCGAGAGAGACAGAGAGAGAGAGGACTCACAATGTCCGGGGATGAACGACAGGCGCATCACGGTGGGCACGACGAGCCCGCCCTCGCGCGTCACCTGCGCGTACAGCGCGTACGTGAGCCGGTCCCGCTCGAGCTTCTTCCCGCGCGCGGTGCAGCACCACCTGAACGCGCTACAAGCAGCACGGTCAGGATATACAATACAGTGGCCAAGGGAGAGGGGCAGAGGGGAAGACGCACTAGAAGTTCCCGAGCTCGCCGAGGACGGTCCCTGCGGCGACGATCCCGAAGCCGATCCCGACGCCCCAGACGTCTCCGCAGAGGATGGCGACGATCTCGTGGCCGAAGAGCTATTCGCGCGGGACAAGGATGCGGTCAGTTCATCGGCTCACAAGATGCAAGCGATAGGCGTGAACGTGGGTGGGTGCAACGTAGATTGGACGTACGGGCGGGAAGGAGATCACGAACATGATCGCGATGGGGATGACCCACCCGCCGGGGGTGCTACATGGTCGCGGTAGGTGAAGGTAGGTGAGGGTAGGTGCGGCATAACACGAAGGTGTGCGTATTGAGGCCGATGGCGGTAGTGGCGATAGCGGCCGGTACAGGAAGCAACACACAAGACGTAAGAATACATACAAACGAGGAGGCCAGAGGTACGCACTCGTGCATCCATCTCACAAAAGGCCGCATCCAATTGACGATCCGCCGCTGGTACGCCAGGAACAGGATGAGCAGAATCCCAACGACGAAGGCCACCGCGATCGTCCCTATAATAAACCCCAACCACACCACCCTCCAAACCGTCAGCATCAACACCATCAAGCACCGCGCAGAGAGGACGCACATATCCCGCGACGAGTCGCATACCGCTTCCAGTCGAGCAACCGCCTCCAGTCTCCGCATATCCGCGTCTTGTTGTTCAGCACGCGCGCCTCGCTCGGGGTCGGGCTGGGTGTGCGCGGCGTGCGCACCTCGCGCACGCCCACCTCGACGTCGCCCTCCCTTCCGATGTCCTCTTCGTCCTCGCCGCCGATGGGCCCTTCGTCGGTCTTGGTCTTATCGTACACGCTGCCTTCGGCGGATGGGGTGGGCCGAGGTGCGTAGTCTATCGCGGGCAGTTCTGCAAACTCGGGCGGGACGTATACATCTGGGTTTTCGATCGCTATGGCTGTGGTGGAGGGAACAGGTGGGTAGGAGTAGGTGGTGCGCGGTGTCGTCTGCTGAGTGCGACTGGTGCCGTCCGCATCGGCTGCCCTCTTGGATTCGCTGCATACATGATAATGCGATAGAGGTGAGAGGATGACGATCGCAAGTTAGGGCTCAATCATTGCTTACCCCAGAATCATCCTTGCAGGTGAAATCGTCTCGAGGGGGGTATTCACGCTCGCAGACAATTTGAGATAGGGACGACGCCTGCGCGATATGTACTCACGGCTCCAGGTGCTGCTCGGCGATCGCTGTCGGAGCGGAAAACGCAGCAGCACGCGGATAGGCCGTGAGTACTATATGTACCATTGCCACTGTCACCTCTCCGCTCGGCATTCTTTCATAGAACGTCTTCTTCGCCAGGAAACAAAGGCCAGACCGCCCCGTCGCGCGCACGGAGGGGCATGGCCGGGCGGTTCGCAGCGTCCCACACTGCCATGGACGCAGTTTCAATACATACGCCCCGGTGCTACAGACCGGCATTGCGCGCCAGGTGTAAATACGGACGTGCATTTGTCGGGCGCGCAGTACGCGTTCGTCCCGCTGCGGAGGCGATTGGTGCGATTGGCCTGCGCGTAGGTGGGGAAAGGAGGACAATGAGGTGCGATGCCGTTATGTGTCGTACAAGAGAGCACGCGAGGGCGGTGACCTGTGGGGACGACGCAGTCGCAAGCCGAGTTTGGGCGAGGAGGAAGGGACGCGCTCGGCGTGCTGCGTAATGGAGTTGACAAGTGTAGGGCCGAGCAGTCCTTGCGCGGAAGGTGCGGGGTTTGAGCGTGAGGGTCGTGATGGGAGAAGAGGAAGACAGTGTGGGTGTATGCCTGCGCGTGACTGCTGTGGTAGGTCTCAATGGCACAGACGTTAAGGGGGGACGGGTTCGGAGGATTTACATGGGACAGGGAGCTGTTGCGATTGGATCCGGGCGGCAGCTTCGCGCGGTGTACGACCGACAGCTAGGTCTAGTCTGCAGGCTCGAGTTGGTGCAATTGACGTGCAAAGACGAGGTACACTGGCAGATGATGGGCTCGGCTGAGGCTGCCCAAGTCATGCAGCTTGACTTGCTGGTTAATAAACCAGATGGGCTCGGACCGAGAGGCATCATGCTGAGATGCTCGTAGCATAAACCGGAGTTGTGCGAAGGCGCCAGCACGCGTCACCAATAAGGCAGGAGACGCGTCGGGGGGCGGGCGCCACCAGGACGCGCGTGTGGCGGGGCAAGGAGCAGCCCCGCTCTCGACGTCATAACCCTTTCTCGTCTATATAACACCTTCGCGCCCTTGTACTGACTCTACAAACCAGAACTACTGCATTCTCGATAACGACATACAAACTCATCTCATACCCATACGCTCATCTCGAAGCATAATACGACCACCATGAGCAACTACGGTACGTCTCCAAACCTGATACACCGGATTAACGCGCCTTGTGCTCACGATCCCCACCTGCAGCCAACGAGAGACAAGCCGAGCGCGACCTCACCTACCAAACGTCCAACTACCCCAGCGCAAACGACACCACCTCCGAAGGCGGCTACGGCTCCCCCGAGGTCTTCACCCCGCAATCCCAGCGCCGCGCCGACTTTTTCCAGTCCCACCCTCAGTACCAGTCCCAGCGCCCGTCCTCCCAGCCCGACTCCTCCTCGAACTCGTCGGACGCAGCAGGGCTGATCGACCAGTCCGTCGACGGCGGCCCGCTCGCGCGCGAGCTCCAGGACGCGGCGCAGGGCGCGGACCGCGGTACGCGCGAGCAGTACGCGCACGAGGCGAAGCGGGATTTTGCGCCTTCGGCGGCGTCAGGGGCGAGGACGGGGGCGCAAGGCCTGAACCCGTATGGGCGGAACCCGGATTCGACGCAGGAGGCGGGAGAGCGGCTCGCGGCGGGCTATGCGGACCAGCGCGGGCGGCAGTTCGAGAGCGGGGCAGCGAGGAGCGGTGAGGGCGATCCTGGGGCTTTCTGAACTTCCGGAGATGTGACTGTAGGTTGGAATCACGATGGACAGGGCTTGTAGGATAAACACACTCGATTGTACCCTTGTTGCACGGCTTGAAATATTGAAGTGATGGATTCATGTTGAAAGGGACCACCAGAAGATATCAGGAGAATTAACCAAGGATATTTTTGCGGCGGCCTCCTGCTATAACAGCGCAGGCACGCACAACAAATACTAAACACACAGACGGTGATTACCATCGGACGCGCGGAAGCTCTATCACTCCGTCCCGTCCCGTCCCATCCCATTCCAGCCCATATCGTACTGTACCGTACACGCACCCCCTACAGAGGCCCACCAGCAGCAGAAGCGGCGGCGACGGTCTAGTCGTCTTTCTTGCCGACCCGTTTCTCCGCCTCGTCGATCGCAGCCTTGTCCGTCTGCGGGTCCGAAGCAGCTGCACACAGACACATGAGGCGTTTAGTACCCTTAACTCCACAGGTAATCTCTGGGATGGAAGCTCACCGCCAAACATGCCGCCAGCCTTGAACGGCCGCTTGAGGTCGCCCTCAGCAGGCTTGCCAAGCAGGTGAATCGCAACGGGCTTCGCGTCATATAGCGTCTTGAGGCCCATGAGCGCCTGGATGAACAGTGGCTGGGTGTACCTGCGGCGCTCGCGGTAAGACACTGCATCATCTTACCCCGCGGCTCGCCAGCGCAGAGAGCAGCGAGGAGGGGAGGGGCGAGAAACGTACTTCATGTAGAGATGCATGAAGGCCATCATCGCGCAGCCCATATACACCGCACGGACGAGCTTCGACGTCTCCGCCAGATCGTAATCGCGCACGGTCGTCGTGACGAGCTTGCTCTCCTCCTTGTTCTGCACATGGCCTTCAGTCACGAACAGGACGCACCGCGAGCAAGCCATGTAAGACGTACCATCGGGTTAGGCTCGACTGTGGGCGAACTGGTCAGTTCCAGAGCTCATGCGGAGGGATACGTCACACGACGGGGAGCAGGTCGTACGCACCATACTTGAGCACGGTCTGGTCGTTCTTCTTCTTGATCTACAACAAAAAGGGTGGTCAGCGACGCCTGCACGCGAGCAGAACACGAAGAGAAACGGACCTGCTGCGCGACGTAGTAGTACACGCCGAGGACGATGACCTGCGTCGCGACGTACGCGATCCGGACGTACACGAGCACCTGCGGGTCGTCAAACGGGATCTTCCTCGCCACTGCAGCGTCCAAGCACCATCCCGCACGCGCGCGTCGTCAGTGCGAGGTACGATGCGAGGCGCAGACCGGGAAAACAGCGGGAAGAGAGGGTGAGCATCCGGCGCGCTGGCGGAGGAAGGGGCGTGACGAGGCAGACCTTGCATGGCAGCGAGGGAGATGACGAGGTTGTTCACTGCCGGGTTCATCGTGACTTGACCGAGGGAGGAGGAGTAGGAGAGTAAGGAGAGGGTAGAGTAGAGTGGGGATCAGGAAAAGGGTCGGAGGCGGAGGAGCGAGGAGGAGAAGGGAGCACACTCTGCAGGGCGGCGCAAGCCCAAAAAATGGGTTAGACGTGTCCCTTCCTTTCTCGGCCACGCGTGGCCCCTCCTCCGCATCACGTGCTATCCAATACTCCACCCCTGAGTGGCTGTGCATCAGCGAGCCCCATTTTCTGCTGCTATCGAACGTCTTGGCAGTCGCAGCTCAGGATTGCTTCATGGGGAATCATACAGTATGCAGCGTGACGAACGAACTTCCAACGTACAATGTAAGAGATGAATGCCCATAGTATCATATTACAAACCCATTCAAATTATACTGATACACGCGCGATCATCAACATCCAAACTCCAAACTCTCGTCACCCCCTGAATCACAGATTCTCTGTAAACCGACTGTCAGCAGGTGCTGCACCGCTACCAGCGGCTTCAGGCTCCGCCGCCGAGCTATGAGCCATACCTGCCCCGCTCGTTGCCCCGGCATCTTCGCCGTTTGCAGCAGCGACGTGCGGCGGTCGGCCCTCGGGAGCCTTCTCTTGCTGCCGCTTGCTGGGCTTGCGCGAGACCGTCGCGCCCTCTTGGTTCGCACCGACCTTCTTGTCAGCCTGTACGGATCATATTGCGGTGAGCATAGAGGTGCACCCCAGGATGCAGGATGCAAGCACTTACCGGATACCCAGGCGCGCCGTATTCCAAGCCTTGAGCGTGGGAGTACTCCGGAGGACCAGCCTCGTCCTCAGGCTGGTCCCGAGCCTCCTCGTACACCGCATCATCCTCCTCATCCTGCTCCTCCTCGACGCTCGAGCCCTCCTCCTCCGTCTCGCCGCCGCCCTCGTCCTCGCTCGTGTACCCTGCCGCCCTCACCGCGGCCGCAACCGGCCCGCTGCGCTCCATCTGCTCGCTCGCGACCAGGTACCTCGCGCAGAGCATCCGGATGTCGTTCCACCACTCCATCATGTCGTCGTGCGATCGCGCCCGGAATGCCCACGCGCGGCCGCTCCCCCCGGCCTTGCCCGTGAGGGTGTTGCGAAGCCCACGAAGAGAGCCGGTGTGTGTGCTGCCCGTGCCGTCCTTGCGCTCTTCAATGTGGAACTTGTGGCTCTTTGCGCTCGGCGCGGAGGGCGGACCGAGCGTGCAGAGAGGCAGGAAGAGACTGAACTGCGGTTTATCGCCAAGCGCCGGGTCTGAAGAGGCGTACTCGTGGAGGAAGCCTGCGGGAGTGAGAACGTAGTACGCCTCGCGATACGTTCGGGTATAACGCTTCTTCCGCTCAAGCAAGCCGGTGTGCACGGGAATCACGCTCGGGTCCTCCTTACTGGGGTACGTGATGTGCTCAGGGTTACGGAGTGGCGTTTCGGGGTCGACAAGATGATCCTCACGTGCCGCAAAGGAGATCCACTCGCGGTCAGGAGGTAAAGCAGACATGTCGCGCTCGAGCGTCCCCCAGAGTTCACGAATGCTGTTGTCCATGCGAGTACGCCATTCAGCAAATGTGGCCCAGGCAGACTGAAGCGCCTGGATCAGAGAAGCCTCGAACATTGCGGAGGACGCTTGGGTGAGCAACAGGGACTTCTGTAGGGCATTCTCGGTGTGCACTTGCTTCACAAGTTGGCGTGCGACGGCCTGGTTGGCAACGTACGGATCGGTCCTGGCAGTCACGTTGAGGGGCGTGTTCTTCAGGATGGAGATGTTCGTGCCCAAATCGCCGATCAACTTTGCAGACAACTCGCGCTCCTTTGCCACAGCAGTAGCCAACTTCCCGGTGTCATTTTGTATGTTCTTCACGAGACTGTTAGAGAGTCAGCTTGTTGGGGTAGATGAGAACTTGCCTTGATGTGAGCCTTGATCTCCACTCTCAATTTCTGTAGGTGTTGCACGATCGAGCCGTCGACGGTGCGGCCTAAGTTCGCATGTTGGTCCGCAATGGCCCGCGTCTTGTCACGAATACCATAGAAGATATCCTGATAGTAACGTTGTCCTCAAGCGTCACGAACATGTGAAGCGCACGATCACGACTGACCTGAAGCCCGCCTTCTCCCAAAAACTGGTTGCCCGAGCGGAACGGGACCTGGATGACCGCGCCCAACTTCGTCATCTCCCTCGCGACATTGTTCTCGATGTCTGCGATGCCCTCGAAGTACGCAATGAGCTGCTTGACGATGATCTTCCATGCCGTGAAGCGCTCGATGAGGATGTCGGACGGGCGGAGGTCGTGGGGCTGGATGTTCTTCCTGACGAGGGACTGGCTGCGCGAGACGGTCGAGCGTCGACTACCAGCTCGTGAAAGCGATGTTGCGCGGGATATGGAGACGGTGTCGTTGTTCATCGTAGGTAGAGAAAGGTGTTAAGGGAGAGGGGAGGGAGAGGAGGGGAATGGGAGTCTTATATTGGTGCACAACCAGAGTCTGACAGTATTCGGACGCGCGGAGACATCAACACGCGTATAGCCGCCATCTCCTGACGTCATCCTTCTCCTCCAAATGGCAATCCTCCTCAAAACATATAACTGTGTAGTGTTTCTACCCTTCCCAAGCTTGTATACAATCGCAAGTGCTAGTTATACATGTACGATCACATTGAACACTTCGACTGTTCCTGGACTGAATCAATCCTGGGAGCAGATATTGACGCCCACGCGAAGAAACATGAGACGCCGATGCAAGCCGCACGACTTTATCGTACAACTGTCACTCCGTATTGGCAGCCCCGTTTATCATGCTGCAGCTCGAAGACGTGGATGTATTTTGGAGATAACGTATACCGCATCGATTTATTTCGCGTACACTGGCCGGTGGATTCTAAGCAACCGATTAGCATGGATTATCAAGACGGCCACTAGGCAAACTTGCACCTTTCACTTGGACGCATTACTGGGTTCTCGGTAGATCCAAATCCTCGGGTCCAAAGCTATCCGGGAGAAGTTCTCCTATGCTAGTCTCCTTCACTCCGCCGTCCGCAACACCCTCCGCGAGGCGCTGCTCGTAATCGGCAGGGACCAGTAGAATGGGCATACTCTGAGCACAGAACTCTCTAATGACTTGTCGGCACATTCCACAAGGAGATATGGCCGATTTAACGTCTCTGTTCGGCGATCATAGGACGTTAGCACTCTCAGCAGCACTGTACTTCGATGATCAACTCACGTGACAACGGCAAGTGCAGTGAAGGAACGAATGCCTTCGCTCTGACAAGGAACATGGTGAGGCACGCTACATCACGTATGTGTGATGAAGGAGCATACGACTGCCTTGACGAACGCTGTCCGTTCCGCGCAGATTGTGCCGCCTGTAGTAGCTTATCAGCTAATGTTCGTGCTATCAGACCATTGCACTAACACGAACTAACCGTAAGACGCGTTCTCGATGTTTGCGCCCTTGACGATGTGGCCAGTTGTAGTGAGCAACGCTGCGCCCACCCTGAAATGAGAGTATCGGGAGTACGCGAACTCCTTGGCTGCGGTAGTGGTGGCGGCGATCGGGTTGGTCAGTATGGAATATCCGGGGTTTCAAATGACGCCCTCTCTAGGATAGTGTACCTTCAAATGCAGCCTTGATGAGACGCTCTCGGTCGGTCGGTTGCAGGGCCCATGTTGAGGCAGACATGATGCTGGTACTTGCAAGAAGATCGATATCTAGGCGACAACTTTAGCGCTTCGTCTCAGGGTAGCGCGTTTTAGCGCCCGAGTGGGAAGTCGTGCAACTTCACAACTATGCAGCGTATACTCATGTAGCATAATGCATCGACAGGCTACAGGAGGTGAAATAATGTGGGTTCAGAGCATTTCTGGATTGTGTTCTTCCATGATCAATCAGACATTGGATTCGCAAAGTTCAAGGCCCAAACCCTAACCCGAGTCGCATAGCCGGCAGAGGCCGGAAGCTGCCGAGGCGTGTGGAAATTGGCGGTCGGGCGAGCTCGTCACCGTCTCGTCCGACGCCCACCTCACTTCCAACAGCGACCACTACCTCTCCCACCCCATCTTCCTCGCGCCTCTCCTCACCATGGTGCGCCCCATCTCCGCCCGCCTGGCGCAGGCCGTTCGCTCTCGCCGCCTCCCCCAGTCTGCCCCGCGTGTGCGCCAGCAGCAGCGTTTCGCGTCGTCGACCCCCAGCACGGAGGAGATGCAGAAAAAGGCCCAGGATGTGTTTGCGTCCGTCCAGAAGGGCTTGGGACAGGCGTTTGAGGCCGGCAAGAAGTTCCTTGGTCCCGTAGGCGAGAAGGCGGGGAACCTGCTCGGAGGTACGTGTTTTCCCTCTTGTCTTCCAAGCAGCCGGCGTTCCCTTGGTGCGGCGCAAGACGCGCCCTGGTGGCACTCCATAATCTTTGCCTGCTGACTTGCGCTTTTCAGCCTACCGGGAGCCCCTGCAGTACAACTTCGCTGTTTTCCGCGAAGTCCTCAAGCAGGTCTACGTTGCGGAGCGTCTCCAACCCCCTCCGCTCTCTGCCTTTGCTTCGGTCTACTCGACGCTCTGGGCCCGCGCGCGTAACCCTCAGTACTGGCGCGAACTTGCCCGGTCAGGTGACCTCACCAAGGTCGGCATCTACGCCCTCGAGGCTTACGGTATCTTCAAGGTATGTGTTGCGTTGCCGTCGTGAGATGAGACTCAATGCAATGCTCACCTGCGTTTTCCCAGATTGGAGAGATCCTCGGTCGTAGAAGTCTCGTCGGTTACAACATCCAATAGACTGGTATTGTTTTGCCCCGCGTTGTAAATTCGCTCTAATATGCGTTCGCTCGTCAATGCGCCCTTTCCTTACCGCTAAAGCCTCGTTTGACGGGTTATCCTTGATTGCAATCGTCGGCAAATTGCATGTACTGAACGACCTCAAGGGTCAACGTGCTAGTGTTGGAGAATACAGCGTAGTTCTCTTCTCGCCCCTACCGCAGCAAGAAGCGTGCATCTTCGTATACCGCGAGAAATGCGACGGGTGCTGCAGGGCCTGCAGGCCTGCTGCGGGTGCCGCAGCAGTGCTGCAGCAACTCGTACTATATGACTAGTACCACGATTCGTGTAATCTCATCACCCCGTTCCCCTTCGTCATTCTCATTGTCACAGTCCATCCCACTCATCCAGATGACCTCGCAGCAAGACTTCCAATCTCCACAATTGCTCAACGAACTGGCGCTCGTAATGGAACAGGAGCTACGCGAGTTCAGGTGAGTTGTGGGCATGTTTCTGATGGCATACCGCGCTAAACCTCAAGAACTGCTACTCCGATTGCTTAGTTTCGAAACGGTGCGTCAGGAACATCTGGTATTGCTCTTCCTCACGTTGATGATCATCCTTGAAGCTCCGTGGATTAGATGAGACCCTGCGCAAGTTACGGTCTTCCGTCTCTCGTCGACTAAACGAGATGAGGCCCGTCAACAGGCTTCCGCTGGAGATTCTGCTCCGCATATTCGGCGAAGTACGCGCCCAGAAAGTGACCCTTTCGCTTCCAATGGTCGCATACTTTTGGGATTTCCCCCGTGTGGCCGACGTTGGACCTGCGCCGGCACCGGACACCCGTTCTCTCATAGCGGTCACGCACGTGTGCCGCCAATGGCGGAATACCGCGTTAGCACTCCCCTCGCTCTGGGCAGACATAGTCGCCGGCTCGGCCCCTGCGGCGCGCGCGTTTATGTCGCGTGCGGGCAGCCTACCCATCCGGGTGCACGTTACGGTCGTGGACTCGAAATTGTCGAAGTCGCAGAAGAAGGTACTCCGGTGCCTCTTGCCGCACATACGAGGGCTCGTCCTCCGCCTACGATACCGCATTGAGCTCCAGCTTTTCAAGGCCATCCTTCCGAAATTTGCGACATCTTTGGTCGACTTCGGAATAGTGGTCCGTTTGCCGGATCCGTATAGTATGTTTGGACATTTGCCGCCCGTGTTCCATGATGGGTACCACCTTTTCGGCGAGGAAGTGAGCTCTCTGAAGTCGTTGGTAATCATATCGCCTGAAGAGCTCATCCTCAATGATCACTGTCCTCGCCTGCGAGAACTGACAATTCACCAAATGCCCATCGAAAACCCGAATCTCCTGCCTCTAGCGCGATTCCTCTCTAATACACCCGACCTTGAACGACTCACTCTCCTACTCAGCTATCCCTTACCCCCCAGGATGTCAGATGCCTCTCTTCTCCATGGCAACACTGGGTTACCCCGGTTGAAGATAGTCCGCATCCATCTACCGCAACACGATTTAAGAAATCCCGCCTGGGAGACATCCGTTGCGCCTTCATTTTGTGGCCATGAAGGCTTATCTGGGTCTCTGGGAGACGTTGGTCTACATGGTTACACCATCCGTGGACGATTGCGGCGAGCACCACGGTGTCTGATTGAACTCACATCACATGCCCCGACAGGGTGTTCTTTGTTCTTTGGGCAAGGTATTGGAATCAATTACACGTACGCAATCCCCGAGTCTCCTTGGTTTGCTCACGGCGTCAGCTCCTTGCGGATCACGCGCGGGTCTTCCTCTCCAGCTCTACAATCACATCCGATAGAACATCGACGGAGACAGTGTGGTCAGTTCTTCCTTGCGCTATTTGGCACAATGCCTGCGTTGGAGAGGCTCGTGGTCCGTGCGACGACATGCGACGTCGTTCTGCCTGACCTCTGCTCCAAACTTGTTGTCAACCCACCGCATGGCTGCCCTTCTTTGCACACAGTGATATTCTCCGTCCTACGTCCTTGTTGTGCACTTGAAGACCTCCAGGCGCTCTTCGGAGCGACGGCGCAGAGGGCCGCGCTGAACCTCGGAACCCCTCTCAAACGCCTCATTGTCTGTAGTCCGACCCACGCTGGACCCGACTACTCAATATACGGCTGCCACGGCGTCGAATGGATTACGTTCTCAAGCGCGGATGCTGGATCGTCGAATCCGGAGAGCGTGTGGACGGAGTGGAACGCGGAGTTGACCAGGGGCGCTCAGCTTGACCCGGATGGTGATGGGCCGATTTGGGGGGAGCTGAATTACGACCAGGCGTGGGCTGCGTGTGCATTCGGAAGCGTGGACTGCGGGGCTACAAGACTTTCGAAGGTTGGGGTGTCTGTCAGGAGGTGATAGCCTTGCTAGCATCACTAATGCCTTGCTATGCGGTCTTGGCTCGACAGGAGGTAGCTAACAGCCTGGTTACTGTCAATGTAGATGCGTCGACGTGCTTTCTAGTATACTTCGTTCTTTTCTCATTGAGGGATTGCTGGGCCAGTTTATTGGGAAGAGTTTCGTGCGGTGGCAGGATTTGCCGCCCTATGTTCCTGTGCTCGCCGCTGGAGCAACGGCGCCGGCTCAATGGCGCATGGCCCGGTCGGGCCGGATATTGTTTGTGCAAGTGGTCGCCACGAGAGCCAACTCACGCCGTCGCATAGTAGGTCGGCGGAGCAGTAGCAAGTTGTACGACGAGCTACTGAATAGTCTTCACACCACGGTCGAGATCTGTGCTAGGACCCTCAACTACGCCTAAAGTAGCTGAATCACATGCAGATCATGAGGTGCACACACTGGCAGGCCATGTCGCATGTTAACACAGTGAGTGCAAGTTACTGATGCTGATAGGTATATTTTTTTGCTGGCGACCCCAGAGCTTGGACCGTCGTCCAGTTGCCGGATGGACGCGGACAATCGGTTTGGGACAAAGCGCTGACAAAGTTATGTAGTTTACGGGGATAGGTATATGGGCAATATCAAAGCGTGCGGAGATACTGAGTATCCTTTGTTACCTTGATTTACCCGTTACACAGTCAGAGCGTAGGATAGGTAACACGCCATGTTATTGGCAGGTTTCGGCTATGCGCGCTCCAGTGGCTAACTTTCCCCTTCCCGTGGCTAAACACCCGGGACTTGCCGCCCGTGACTTGGTTTGTCTCGCGTCGCCCAACTCTTCCTCTCTGACCACACACATCCATCACCGTAACATCCTTCCCCCACACTATCGACCGAGCTCCTATACAGGGACCAGGATGTCTTGCTCCACTGACGGACGCTCCCCAGAGGGCAATAGTGCGTATTCCCTCGGGTAGGATATTAAGGTCGCTGGACGTGATACTGACGTGCCCCAGATTGTCAAGATTGGCACCACCGAATCCGAGCACGTTCTTTCGTATACGAGAAACCAGTGCGAGAGTACTTGCGGACGTTCCTTCCATGCAAGGTTCCATGCAACCTCAAACCACCGCATCGTGCTCTTGTGCAGGATTGGCAAGCCACGGCTCCTCCAGCAACATTGACCAGGGTCTGGCTAGTATGTATTCATCCCCTCCTCGCATGGCATGTCCGGTAACCCAGGGAAAAAGTCGTGGATGCTGCAGGACACGGTGCAAGATCTTCCGAAGGAAAGAAGACCCTTGTTTAACGACCTGGACAAGAAGCCGATCCCCTTCCCGTTCTCTCCGTTCTCGAAGTGGCACCGTGCCAGTGAGCCTGACGTTGTGATGTCTTTCCCCGGGCCAGGCCAAAACGGAACCCCATCGTTATCTGACGGCTGGAATTCGTCGAACATTGCAATGAATGTCAGTATAAGTCTGGTCGACCCCTTCGGCAAGCGCACAGAATGTACCGCAGATGCGCAAGATAGCGCGCTATGCTGGCTTACTATCAACTCTCGGAACCTCATGCTTGCCCATGGCCTTCTTGCCGCTTACTCTCTTATATTCTTCCGCGGCTCAGTCCGCATCGTCCGTTTCGATCACGTCTGCCTTCTTGCGTCACAGCCAATATCCCTCCTGCAGGCAGATGGCGTCAAGACCTTCAGAGAATTCTTCTGGAGGCTCGTCCATCCTTGGGAAGGGAAGGCTGGTTCTATCACCGGATGCGACCCTACCCTACAGAAGATGTCTGCCACCGACGAGGTCTGGCTGCGCAGACAACTCGGCGACGAGGCCCAGAAGCTCCTTCATGGCGTGAACCTGAGTGATGGCCGGCTCGCGAAGGTTTGGGACGACGGCGACGACGCAAGGCTTCCCAAAACATTCCTGCTCTTCAAACTCATCGACGTCGGTGTACGCCTCTTCTCGAGAAACACGATGGTTTGGCTTGGCATCGAAGACACGCGTACCGGAGACCCTGCTGTCGACAACCTCGCGAGGGAGAGGCCAGTGCTCCGTGTCATCAAGGATGCGTGGAACCCTGTTGGGACTGCGGCCGAGTTGAAGTGCTACGATCGACTCGAGGCCACCATTCCGGAGGATGAGTGGGAGGGCCTGCCGAAACGTCTGCATGGCGGAGACCTTGGTGAGAGGGACGTCCGACGATGGAACGCTGCCCGTTCGGGACAGCGTTGGCCTGGTGAAGACGACCTTCTCTCGTATGGGACACCTACGGAGAGGTCGATGCTCACCCGGTTCAAGAGAGAGAACGTCCCGCATCCGCTGCATAGGACGTATACCCTCAGACTCAGCGGAGCAACATCAAAGAAGAACATCTCTGAAGACGAGGAACGGACCCACGTGCGGTTCGTCGTCGACGTTGTCGGGCGCTCAATTCGGGACTTCACGACGACCAAGGAACTCGTTGCTGCTTTCCGCGACGCGATCAGAGGTGCGAACAATTGACTCTCGATGTGTTCTATAAGCTGATCACCAGCATGTACTGTAGGACATCGTCTCGCTATGCGGTACGGCGGGATCCTTCACAGAGACATAAGCTGCGGCAACATCTTGATCGTCGACCGCCCCATTCCCGGACGCCCCGAAACGAAAGGCGTGCTGCACGACTTTGATATGAGCTGGATTCTATCCGACCCGCCGCCCGCTGGCTCTCGGCTCGACGAGTCCAACGCCATAGCTGCACAAGTCGTCAAGCTTGAACCTAATGCCAACAATGTCAAAAATCTGAAGGACGCTCATGTGGGTCCTCATTTCTTGTGTCACATCGATTCGGTCGGGCTTATAATACGCATTTACAGGGAACAAGTGCCTTCTTCGCGCTCGACGTCCTCAGAGGCATTTGTGTTCAGGACTATACCCGCCGCACGTTCCAGCAGGACCTAGAGTCGTTCTACTGGGTCTTGCTTTATGTGGTGTTGGAATTCGCGGCCTACTCCGACTCGCTCGACGCTTACAGGCCTTGGCGCGAGTTATATTACGGAAGGTGCAAGACCATGGCGGAGGCAAAGGAGCAATGGCTGCTACGAGCGCCTGAACGCCTCACCATCGATGACAACGGACCTCTTACAGCGCTGATGGCGTCCTTTGCGAAGCTCGTTGCGCAGGCAAGCTACTCTCGCCAGTCAGGGAAGAAGAGAAAGCCCCTCAAGTACGACACTGTCCTCGCCCTCTTTGACGAGGCTCTCGCCCGCGACGACTGGCCCGTGAACGACCGTGCGATCAGGTATGATAGGAGGCCTCCTAAGCCACCCGTACAGAAGCCCAAGGCCGAGTCGAGTAACGTCGTGGAGCCTCCGGCTAGTATCGCTGGGGAAGCCCCCTGCGATAACCAGCTCAAGCGTCCTCGGGAGGACGATGAGGACGTCGAGATAGTGGACAAGCCTTCTGCTGCTGCCGTTGCAGCCCCAGGCGAGGGCGGCACGTCGCCATCCGAGGAGACGCGTTCGCCAAAGAGTAGGCGTACAAAACGTCCGAGGCTCCAAGAGGGTTCTGCGGGCGGTGTACCCGCCGCCAAGTAATCTTTGTGCTCCGTACTCAGTATGCTTCGATGACGCTGAACAGTTGAGGGAGCTGGGGTTATACCGTAGGAGGCGACTTGGATTGATTGAAACGTCCCGGACGGACTTTGGATATCTCGACATCGTATAACCATTTGTACAATATACCTGTAGATTGCATATCGACCTGCTGTGTTGTTAAATCGAAGCTCTTGTAAACGCAAACTGGAATGTCAGCAAACACGCACCGTGGGACGCCTTAAGAGGCTCCGTCTATGAATTAAGAACGATGCATTCCATCGCGGCTGCTGCGCACGCCGTTCTCCGGGGAAGGTACTATACAAAGATTCATTTTGACTCCGCCTAGCGACTACTACGATACATGTGCGACAGATAAGACCACATAAGTGGATATAGCGACCGAGGATGCGATGTGGTTCAACAATAGACAATAACATATGTTCAAGAAGAGAAAGCAAAAGCAGAGCAAAGGGCACGGAGACAATGGGAGCAGTGAAGAACAAGAGGGAAATAATGATATACTACAAGTGAATCGTCAAGGTCGTGAAGGGTTCGAGGGAGCGTAGTAGCACGAGTCGTGAATGGAGACGTCAACAAAGGAGGGAGAGGGTCGATATGATGACAAACATGTCAGGGAGTTCAAGGCCTTCAGCCCGAGGTATCGCGTACAGTATCGTACAGAGCCGAGGGGAGATAGTGATGGAACAGCGCTCGAAGTCCATAGAGAGAGGGAGAGAAATGTAAAGAAGAGTCCGATCAAACAGGCAGGTATCCGGGCGTGTTTCTTGCGATGTGATCAAGGATGATAACAGGCGTGGTCTCCTGAGGCTAGGGTGTCGCGTCGGATCGCAAGAAGGGAGGAGTAGAGGTGTCGCCGGGGTGTAGATGTACAGAAAGGGCAGTAGGGATCATTTGGCGGGTCGTGAGAGTCATTGAAGAGAGCGTATGAATGGCCGAATGGCCGGAGGTTGGGATGTCGTGAGCGTGTCCAGGGTTTCCGGTGGGCGAAGGTGAGGAAGAGGCACGATCAGTCATAGTAGGGGAGGGGCTCCTCGTACTCGATACCAAAGCGCGAGCATTCGGTGTACACGCTGCGACAAACATGCGATGAGCAACAGGACCCTTACCAGTCTGGGACGTAAATGATGTACTCACTCGACTTCGCACAAGTAGCGCAAGAACTGGCGGCGGAGAGGAACAGAACGCCCCTTGCGGCGGAGCTTGTTAACGGACAGTCCTTGCGTAGCCGTGGCGTCGAGACGAGCGACTCCGAGGCGCCTGAAGGCCGCCATACGAGCGAGGCTCGCCCGGAGGGTCGACTGAGATTCGGGTGTGCCTTCAGAGTTTTCCTCCGCGGTCAATCCCAGAACGGGGGCATCCACACCACTCTCGCGCATTATCTCGAGGGCCCTGTGCTCTATCTCGCGGTCTATGGATAGGCGTAAGTCGCGCGGACCACAAGGGTATGTCAAGATAATATCACTTACCCTCTTTGAGAACGCAAGCCACCGCGGCAGCAAACAAGGTCACTGTCTCCTTGTCCTCGTCGTCCGCAGACTCCACCGTGCGCCCCAAGTGAGCCAGTGCAGCTGGCAGGCCGGATCCGGAAGCGCGGCCCCGGTTAGCGAAGGCAAGGAAACGTGACATGTCGTCGCTGGAGTCTGAGTCGGAGTCGCCGTCGCTTACAGCGTCTTCTACCCCGCCTTCATCTGCAACGAGCGACGCTCACATTAATCAACGTAGTGCTTGAGCCATTTAGTATGGAGAACTCACCAGATTCGGCGCTCTCCGACTCGTCATTGGCGCCCCGCTCGGCGTCTGACATATCGATCGGGGGGTGGCTAAAACCTGCGAACACGTCAGCATTGAGTTTGTCGACGGCGCTGTGGTTGGCGAAGGAGACTCACCATCGAGGCTAAGTACGCCTACAGACCCGAGTTTGAGAGTAAAGGAGTATTGTGGTTGTGAGTGAGCATATAGAGGCAGGCAGTTCATACGGGGGATAGGACTGACCATTCTCGCCGACTACATCGACGAACGGTGCCGCATTCTCGTCCGCAGCATCGGCGTTGAAGGCTTGGAGCTCGTTGACCTTGAGTTGGTCCTCGAGTGGGGTCGAGGCAGTGCGAAGGAGAGCCACAGGGAACAACGGAATACGAGTCGCCATTGTTAGGCTATGTAGAAATGAAGGGCGGTGGATAAAAATGGGACAAAGCGGGGCGATAGCGAGTCAATGCAGGTGGGGCTCGTGTACATAAACGTCGAGGAGGGGGTGCCACGAATAATACCCTGTGGGGCAAGGCTGGGAGTAGGGAGGAAGAGGGCGGGACTGCGGAGGGCGCGCTATTGCAAGAAAGGTAGTTGAGAGGACCAGGAGAGCCGTCGGTGCGTCCTCAAAAGGGCGGGAGCCCGTGGGAATTTGTTCGCACCTTAGCCGTGAACCTTGTTGGGTTTACTCTACGTTCAACAAACAACAGTCGCCGCGCGATGGACGGCGAACGTCACATGATCCGTCTCTAGCCGTTATCGGATTCGTCCTCAAGTTTGCTGGGTCAGTGTATTCCCGAGGCGTGACACGATGTGACAAGCGAGCGGGCGGTTGTTTGTGGCTAATTGGCAAGAGCCTCTGTTTTCAACATGCACAAACAGACTGCGCACCCAGGTTGGAGACAGGGAGCGTCTGTCTCCCTGCCTGCACCTGCCGTGTCGTATTAAAATTTGGCTTGTGTTCCTTATGCCTCCGCCTTACGCGAGGCGGATGGCGGGAGGGGGAGGAGTGCCCGGTCGCACCATCATCTAGCTAGCGCCGGACGGACGTCTAAGCGAGACTATTGTCAGCTCCTTTTGGCGATCTATCCGCACCTCCTCTGCTCAACCCTATGCCTCGTCCCTCGCGCGTCGATCTGCTCAAGTTCACAATAAAACTTGAGCAGATCGGCGCGCGGACTCCTGCTTGACTTCGAGGAGTCGCGCGCGAAGCCATTGAACCGCATGTTATCGCTATGCTCCGACCGAGGATCGACATCTGCGCGACCAGGGCTCACAGTGTGTCCTCAGTGGATGTTGGCATCGCCCACGATTCAGTGCCCTGCAGGAAGGAGCAGTCGATGTCTCAGTCCTCAAGTCCCGCGAGAGGTGTCGTGTCACTAGTCGCCACTTGCGCAGCCAAGACCCTCAGACGCCGAGCAAAGGCACGCGTGTATCAACCAGCATAGTTCAGATCTCAAGGCGTTCACTTCAACTCGAAGTTTTCCGACGATTCTCCCTTCAACTTGCCAACATTGCGCGCTGCGCGCAGGAAAGGTCACGAGACATCCCAGCCTTAGGGCAGGCTGGGACTGTGCTTTCGGATAGCCGGACCGATAGGTGCATTGTTTGTTCAAGTGTGAGTTGGCGTCGGGGACGTGCCAACACCAGCGGGATCCTCTGCTATACATGAGATTTCTTCCTCGCACTTCAATACTGCTGAGTAGCTATATCACCTTGACAAGGTTGTTGATCTATTTGCGAAGCGGTCCAGAGTAGCCAGCATCGCCCGCAGTACTTGAGTACGGCAGTCTCATCAACTTGAACCACGCCTAATCAACGCTGAAATAATTCTTTGCCCACCCCAGGATAGCGATATTGGCCTAATCACGATCATCTCAACTTCATTCAACTGATTGGTTGAATCCGTGAGGTATGGCGATGACACCGGTTGAACCTCGGGCTTGACACTACAGACATATCGGGACGGTCTGAGTTGCGACTGTCTATTTGTGTATCTAGGTGGTACGTTATCTGATCCCTCTGGGTGGAAAGAGGTATTCATACATCTACCAGGGAGCGAGCGTCGCACGCTGTTCGACTGTTTTAGCCGCCAGGACCTGCCGGACATAGCTGCGCGCGCTCATACCCGCCTCTCCAGACATTCATGTCCCCCAATCACGCGCCTGTCCGTCTTAGCCACAACCTAAGCCCAACAAAACATGCCGCTCTCAATCTGCGACGTTAGCAGCGGAGATGTCCTCGTCGTGGACCGCCCGACACCTGAGAAGCCCGATTGCAAGGGCATGCTCCACGGCAACTCGATGACCGGTATGCCGTCGTCCAAGAGCACTCAGCCCTCGTTATCCCGGGGCCGCCCCTGGACCGCTTGGATATTGACGAAGATGATACGGAGGACGAAAAAATCTGAAAGAACGAACTGTGAGTAGTCATTTCGCGCGGTTGCGGTTTGACTCTCGACTAATCCAACCGTGGACTCTATTATCGAACGTAGGGACCATGCTACTTCAGTTCGCATGAGCTCCTCAAATCAACGCCGGGGGCCGTACTCCATTGCGTCTGTCACGACATTGAGTCATACTTCTGGGTGCTGCTCTGGATCGTCCTGCGCCACACGAACTATCGCGCACTGCGTGACTGCAGCGAACGCCCCTGGCGCAGCTCTTGGACGACTTCGAGCTGCTTGTGTACCTCACCTCCTTCACGCCGAGGATATTTGGGCCGCGCGAACCCCTCACGTACGACTCGGAGTCCGTCATGGCTGTCTTCGACAAAGCCCTCGCTCGGGACAACTGGCCCGTCAACAACGAAGTGATGATCCCTTTCACGCCATTGAAACCTCCCATGGCGACCAGCTTCCTCCCAGAGCACTTGTGCCAGCGGACTGGTGCTACGGGGGGCAAGGACGAATCGGGGGCCCGGCCCAAGGACGAACCAGCCGCCCGTTGCAAGAACGCTTCCGCGATTAGGGGCAAGAACGCGTCCGCTGTTGGAGGCATGACAGCGCCTGTGTTTGAGAGCAAGAAGCGGAGTCTTGAGGAAGAGGGCGGCCTTGGGGAACCCTCCCCGATGGCCCCCTCGACGTTGTTTTCTGAAACGAACGGCCCGAGGTCCAAACGCACGAAGCACGCCCATAGCGGGAAGACTCCTGCTTCAAACTCTCGGGTGACCCGCAGTCAGACCAAGCGTAGTGGACAGCTTGGTCGTGGCGCCGACGGTAGCACGATGTAGAAGCGTGTATTGATAGAGGCCGCGGGTCCCGGAGAGGAGGCGGAGGGGTCTTGTAGGTTTAGGTTCATTATCAGCTCGGGTTTGTGGTATGGATCTCAGACTCTCTGCTTTCTAGCTATGCGCCGAGCCTCCATAGTGGTTTAAAGGTTGCGTATTTTGCGGACGCTCTCCTCGTCATCAGCATACTCGCGCGTGACTTGCTCCGCTTCAGCGCGACACCATTGGTGCATAAGCAAGGCTATGTTGATATATAGACAGTGCGCGACGAGCCTGACTGCTCAAATGACCCGTTCGCATCAGGCGGCGCGCGACGCGTCGCGGTTCCACTAGCTATGATACTCGTAAATAAAGTATATGCATTGCATATGAGCGTATTGCGAGATCATACTACTCACCGTACGTTACAGTGAAAGATACAAGACGGACAAGAGCAGCGTTGGCGGGCCGCATCGGGCGACGCGAGGTACGATTAATGCCCGGAATACGCGCTGTATTATGCTGCACTTCCAGTAGGGCATAGACACGCCCATCCCAGATACAGTGGGGCCCGCAGCCTCTCGAAGAATCGAACCACTCGATAAGTGATGGTTTCGGTGGTGCGAGACGCTGCGCGCGTGCGTCATGTGTGTACTACCAATACTGGCTCCGAGGGCCTTCCCTGCGCCAGTTACATATTTCCTAGGTGTGGCAAATTCGCGGGCAAGTACTGCACCGAGATGCCGCTTGTACAGCTGCTTGAGTACTGTATGTATGAATTGATGTCGACGCTCGTCTGTTTGTATACGGCACTAGGACGCCCAACGTGCTATTCGCGTGTATAAGTACTCTAATAGTGGTCCTCATACCCTTACTTATTGCCACAAAGGGGGATTACAATTCCCCAAAGCACTCGGGCTAGCGCTGCGCCGATCTCAGAAGCGCGGGGCCATCGTGGAGCGCGAAGAGCAGATGACCCAAACGATCGTATGCACTAATATACGAGGAGCTCAACTACTAGGCACTTGTGATCTCTTGTGATGTGGTTATTGCCACTCGGGGAAGGCACCATCGCCTTCCCCACTGCTTGGGATCGTGATTCATGGGGTTCCCTCGTGCGCCGGGGCGTGTCACGTTGCGCGGCCTCGGGCGCAGTGCTGTCTCCGAGAACTTGGACTGCAAGCCGGGAGGCGAGGGCACTTCAGACGTGTTATCGCGGACGCCCCGGGGTGTGTGTATGCGCGTCCATCGCGGCGAGCGAATGCTGGCAGGTGAGTATGAATGCGGACAGACTACACATATCCGGTCGCGAAAGGTGACATCGACATCGCGAGAATCATACCATTAGGGAGGGGTTCTGGTGTGTCCTGCCGGCGGCCAATATTCATGTCCTCCGGACAGGTCTGGTCACCGTATTTGCCGACTACCCAAGTCCCCAAGACGCTGCAAGTCACAATGCATGATCAGCTGGGCGACACAGTTGGAAGAAGTCCTACATAGCTGACCACCGAATGACCTTCGCGCGGACGGACGTCGTCATACGCAGCGCGCATACATCATGCACGCCTCTTCGACGCGACACCGATGACATACCTCACGAAACAAGGGTGGTCATCTAATAGCACCGCCTGGCGTCATCGCCCGCATCGGACGTACTAGCACGCTACGCGCGCACATCAGCCTGTACGTATACATTCGGATTCCGTATACGGTCTGCCATATACTCAATACACACGCGCACGGCACATGACGCACGTCGCACGTCGCAGTCGCAGAGCGCTAGCCACCTCGGCCGTACGCCTATTCCTATTACATACAGCGAGAACTCTGAATTCTGGTGCTGTGGCAGGTTCGCTGAATGCCGAGTTCGCGGAGGCTTCGGGCGCGCGACGATAGGGGAAAGCTCCACGCACCGAGAATAGGTCCCTCGCCCGCCGTCCGAAAGCCACTGAACGGGTAAGTGCTAAGTACTGAATGGCCCGCTGAGTGTATGGAGCCCGAAGCCGCGGCGCGGCACCCTGCGGCTGCGTAGATGCTCATGCTCGCAGGTGATAAACGTGAAGGTAGGTTTGTTTAGCGCGCCACAGGGTTCGAAGACGTCGCTCAGAGGCCCGAGGGGAGGAAGAGCGGGGCGGAGGCTTTCTGGAAGGCCGCCGGACCCGGGTTGACGAGAGGCCTGTCGCAGCGATACGCGAGGGGTGAGATGGTACAGTACAGTACATAGCGACGAGTTGCAGTATGAATTGAATGAAGTCAGCGCGGTGGGAGAGCGGCGAGGATGGCATCATGGGAACTTGTAGGCCGCGCGGACGAGCGCGGACGTACGCACGTCAACGTCAATTTTGTCGAGGAGGCTCACGAGTGTAACCGCGAACGCGGCCGTCAGATAGGCTACAAAAGAACCGCTGCAGGTGTTGTAGTTGACGTACGTCTGCATCTTGGAACGCGAAGCGCAGGGCTCTCTCCGGCTCACACGCGTATTTTGGCCGGCCGTTGTGGGAGGTCGTGAGACGAGGATAGCTCTGCAACAGCTGTGCGTGGGTGCGAGTGTTTCGCAGGGCCTCCGGGAGAGCAGGGGCGCTCGCGCGGATTAACAAGGGCGGGACGGATCAGTGTCGGGAGGAGGGACGACCGGGGGAGTGCTGCGGAGGGTAAATGAAGAGCTTCGGGAGCTTCGAGGGTCGGGCGACCGTCAAAGAGGGTCCTGCGCTGATTGCGCGCCAGCCTTCGCGAATCCGGGGGTGCTGATGATCCTTGCATGGCCGTGAAAGAACAGAGTGCAGGTATCAGCGAGTGCTGTGCGCCGCAGTGGGCGGTACTTAGCGTTAGCGTTAGCGTATAGGCGGACGCACGGGATTGATGCGTCGACCACACGGAGGGCTTGAGACGCTGATGAGTCCGAGCGGGGTCGGGGCTGGAATCTGGGAGGCGACCGACGAGTTGTCATGGTCGCGAGGTGGATGGATGGATGGAAGTCGAGAAGATGACCTGGAGAGACCGCGCACACTTCGGGGCCGTCTTCTAGTTGCGCAGATGACCGCGCACCGCATGTAGAGGGCCCGAGCAAGAAACGCTGCTGGACGCTGAGCAAAGCGCAGAGGCGCGGGGGAGACAAGCTTGTCTCCCTATATGGCCATCCTTCTCCAGACAGATCGTCCAGGAAGAAGGCTCGCGGGCTACCCAGAAAGAGCAGTATAGGCCGCATCGACGTCGGTGGTAATCAGACCACTGTCATTTCGAAGTCCTTCATTGACGCCTTTCCATCTCTTTTCCCGTGCACCGTCTTGCCCGAAAGCTCCAGCATGTACGTGAGCATCGACTCGCAGAGTACCTACCGCCTAGTGCTGCGGAGCCTGGAGGGAATCCCATGTCGTGGTCTAGACCAAGGCAGCGACTTGTTGGGGAACGGTGGACGGCGTACGAGGCGTCGAGGACTGGGACGAGGAATCTGGCTCGGTCGTGCAAATTCCAGCCCTGCCATCTGAAAACGGGCGCAGATCGCGGACGAACGTCACTCTGCTTCCCCTTCAGGCAGGGCGACGTCACTTCAAGCCGCCCCTCTCCGCCAATCAGGGCACTCGGTCGCCCTATCGTCCACTCTTCTCGCGACAGCTCGCCGTCCTCCTGCCTCGCGCCGCCCATCCCGCGTCCCGCGTCCCGCGCCCCGCACGCCTCTCGCAGTTCCTCGCCTGTCCCCACGCGCGCGTGCCATGGCCATTCTGCGACACCGATCCCAGCCCAAAAAGTCAGACTCTGACGCGGTCCTCCGCATCCGGACGGGCCACGCGTCTCGCTACGGCGCAGAGTCTGTCCGGGATCTGATCCTATCAGCCCGCCCATCGAGGGTGCGAACTTTATGCGCCAGCGGGACGCGTCGTCTTCTGAAATCTCAGTTGCTGCTCTTTGCACGCTGCACGCGCGCGAGCATATGAAGTCGAATTCGAAGACGTGCCCTATACCCCCGAGCGGATGCAATCCGTTGCTCTGGCCCGGCTTCCCGAACGACACGGCCCTAGCAAGATCTTGCATTCCTCCCTCCCACGGGCCCCGGGACCGGAAATCCCAAACGGGGCGTCCACTGCAATCGAGGGGGATGGTCACGTACATCTGCTATCTGGACGCACTGAATCTGCCCCAGAGCGCCCGGTTCAGATGGGTCGGGGCGCGCGCTTGGAGGGGCAGGTGCGCGCCGACCCGGCGGCGTCGAGGGCGGAGAGGAGCCGACGAGGCTGAGGTCAACCGACCGACCGAAACCGCACGATTGGCTCGCAGTGGCCGGACTGGCCTGCGACACGTTGCGATTGGGCCCCGGACGGGAGGAGGGAGAGAGGCCGGGTGCCATTGCGTGCTCTCCGAATCGACTTGGCATGGACGACCGATCTGGATTTCTGGGGTCACGATCGAACGCGTCCTGGACTCATCTCGTCTCATGTTTCCCTACCGCGTCCCTGCTGCCAGCTCGAGTCGTCCGGGGTTGGACGCGTGTTTGTTGACGAAACAAAGTGTCGTTCGCGGATGAGACGACGGCGACGCGCATCGACGGGGGGCGGAAGTTGGTCAGGCGCTGCGGAAAGTTGATGAGACGTCTGAAAAGCGAGGAGAGACAAGGCGAGAAGAACGGTTCGAACGGCTTAGCAGCGACGGAGGACTGCGGCTGCTGATGGAAGAGCGGGCGAGAGACCCTCGGTTGCTATGCAGACCTCAAGCTTCTCGGTTATGGGCCCGTTTGGGGGCGTTCACTGCATCGGGCATGGGGCATGGGCATTTGTATATGATACCTATCTATCTCTGCCTGCATGACATGGATGGGATCCGACGTTTCGCGTCATCGGTCCATCCCACGGCCTCACGCGTATGCTCACGCGCACGCGCGCCCATTGACACGACGCGCAAGACCAGGGTTCGTGCATAAATAGACGTCTCTCTGCCTCTGCTTCGTCTTCCGCAGCAGTGCCCTCGTACACACCGTCGCGCGACAGACGAGTACTCGGTGCGTTTCGCATTTCCCTCGTCGGTCGGACTGCGATGGACGGGCCTGCGGAGAAGAGCAGAATGAAACGCAGGGCGGACACAGCATGGCCCGGGGGCGTCTGTGCGTTGTGGACAGACGCGCGGTTGAATACATTTGGGCGTGGTGGACGGTCGGGTAGTTACCGGAAAGAGCGACGGGCGCCTGGGCAAGAGCGATGGTGACGCGGGTCGATCTCCGACACTAGATCTGGAGGATAATGCAAGTGACGTCGCTTCGCTCCACAACGTCTCTAAGCTCCACACGCCCTCCCATTCGCCCCCTCCTCCGTCGCCCTCTCTTTGCCTTCCGCTGATGCCGCGGCGGACTAGCTTGCTCACGCGGGCGGCGCGTCCCGGGCCCGCATGCGTCCGGGGGTGGGTTTTGTCTTGAGCGAGGAAAGGGCGAATGGAGGGAGAGGGAAGGGGGGAAAGCGCGAGTAAAAGCGAGGGAGTGTGGGAAGGGTGACGTCATTGTCCCACGGGTGATTAATGTGACAATTCAAGGCCCATGGGCGGAATCAAGAGGTCAAACAACGCAAACACGGCTCTTAACTTTCTTCCACCAACTCCCACCTCGCCCTCGCTCTCTGCTCTCCCTGCATACAGTCCACCATGGCCGGCGACCACAAGGTATGTCCCGCCCGCCCCCGCCCTCTCCCCGCCGTCCTCCACGTCCCGCTCACTCTTCTCCCCAGTGTCCGGTCTGTCAATCCACCTTTACGCGGCCCCAGCATGTCGCTCGCCACATGCGCTCCCGTAAGTGGCTTCTCTCTCCAGCGCCCACCCCTACCCGGTGGAGCGTCCCACTCCCGCTTCCCGATCCCCGCCCTCGCTAACCACGACTCCTTTGCTCGCCAGACACCGGAGATCGCCCCTACAAGTGCCAGCATTGCGGCGACCAGTTTGCCAGAAGGTGTGTGTCTGCCTTCTCCGGCCCCCACGGCTTCTCGACGCGTCGCTCCATTCTTGGCCACTAACCATACCTGTCTGGCTAGTGACCTGCTCTCGAGACATATCAACAAGTGCCATGCGTCTGAAAAACCACCAACAACGACCGCACCGTCCCGTAGGAAGGGGTCCGCCGCTGCGTCGAGGGCGACAACGTCCAAACAAGCGTGCGACCAGTGTGTGACGTCGAGTCTTCCCTGCGATGGAGCCAACCCGTGCTGTGAGTCCCTTCACATACTCTCTTCATTGTTCGTCTCACCTGACCCCTGGCCGCAGCCAAATGCGTCCAGCGCAAGTGCCGCTGCACGTACGTCAAATTCCACCGCCAGACAGCCCCTGCTGGCCCGGGCCATCCTGTACCACCAACGATACCCCCCACGGCCCCGGGTCGTCATGCTATCTCCCTGGGAGCGCCCCGCCTCCCCGATGAGTTCCTGCTCGCCCCTCCCCCCGGTACGATGAACCTCTCGTCGTTGTATGCGACAGGTCCGTCAGCCCAACAATACCCTCTCCAACACCCCTCCCTCTACCCCAACGAATACACGTCCCTCCCTCCCCTCGCTACGGCTCTGGCACCATCGCAGAGCCCAGCCCCCTCTATGCTCCCTCAACACACGAGGGAAGCCATCCAGTCGGACCCAGACTTGTTGGCCCGATATCGTGCCCAGGCTGAGCTCCTCAGCCGCGCTGGCGTCCTCCCTAACGGCAATCTCGCCATCGCACAGCCTGCCCCCAGTGCGGACACTAGCGCTGCTCTCCCCGGTTTGTACGCGGCGGCTGGTGCCCAAGACGCCCAGTACAATCGATACAACTTGCCTCCTCCCAACCAATGGGACTCGACGATGGCTCAGGGCCATTACCAACGCCCGAAGGAGTATGAGGCGCCTTACGGCGGCCGGAGCCAAAGTCATCCATCCGTCCCGCCGGCGTTTGCGACGGGCGGAGAGCCTTCGCTCCAGTCGCACCCGCCTGCAGTAGCTTCTTCGTCATCGTCGTCGTATGATGGCGGCGGCGTCGGGCCGGGAGCATACCACCACTCGACGCTGCCCGCGACGACATTGTACGCCCAACATCACACTCAATCGCACCATAGCCACTCACGTTCTGAAGACATGGGTAGCTCCGGGGACGACTTTGGCAGCGACGCAGGAAGCACAAGCACTGGTCCAAGCCAATCAATCCCAAGCAGCGCCAACTCGAGCGCAGTTCACCTGCCGCTGCCGGGTTTCAACAACCTGCGCACGAAGGCGGATTTCGAGGGGAAAGAGGGCTACGAGCAGCAGCGGTATCAGTCTCAGCAGGGACAGAGTGGGCAGGCGCAGAGTCAGAGCAGTCAGGAGGGTGAAGGCGGGTTCTCGAGCGCATTCGGCCTCATGAGCCTCGATGACCCCAACGTACTCGCAGGCTTATCCAACGACGGCGCGCCGTTCTTCTCTGGGATCAACCCATTCACGCCCGGGGGCAACAGCAACAACGGCGGCTTGTCTTTGCAGACGCCAACACAAGACTTGCTGGCTCAGCTCAAGAGCGCTGGTGGCCGCGAAGGGATGGACAGCAAAGAGATGCGCGACTTTTGGAAGATGTACCTTCGCACGCCGCTGACCGGTCCCAACTCGGCCGGTGGGCTGATGTTCCCACTACAAACACCAACGGGACCTGGGTCTCAACTCGGGCAGACGCTCGCTAACCAGGCTGCGGGACGACCCAGTCCGACTCGGCGTCACTCCCGCGTCGCGAGTCTGCCGAGCATGAAGACACCGCCTCTCTACGCCGATGATCGCCTCGGTAACGCGTACAGCCGCGGACCCGAGCACTACGACTCGCATCAAGGACAGCATCAGCAAGGAGGCGCACCGGGCGGCGTCGCGGGAGCGTACAACTCGACGGTCCGCACGACGCTGCACGACGCAGAGGATCTCAAAAGCTATGAGCAGGCCGTCCTCGCACGGAAGGCGCCCATGCAGTTGAACCTCGTCCCGAAGCGCAAGGGCTCGCTCGCCGCCAACTCCCAGTCTCAGTCACAAGCTCAGCCGAATTCGATGGGCAAGAGCAAAAGCATGAGCCCTGTCGTCCCTCACGCGTCGTACGGCGGCTCGTCCTCTTCCAACTCGGGCCAGGACTCTGGAATGGGAGGGGGGAGCAAGATCTCGGAGCTCCTCAACCGTCCGGCTTCAAGCTCAAGCGCAGGGACGACGGGCAGCAGTGGCTCCGGCCTATCCGTACCCTCGAATGCGAGCACATCGAACACGAGTCAAGCCAGCTCGTCCCTCGCGCACGCCTTTGGCGGCGGGCGTCCGTCCACCTCCGATGGGCAGCCCCACTCGCAGGTGTCGTCGCAGCAAATGCAGATGCAGGGTCAGGACGCTTACGGAGGATCGTCCTACCGTCCGTCCTTCAAACGCATCGCGTCGCAGACGCTTGGTCCCGATAACGCGAAGCGCGCCCTACTGGGCCCAGCGGGTTGGGATCACGAGGAGGAGGATGAAGATGCTGTGGAAGAGGATGAGGACGAGGACGAGCGCCACGCACGCATGCCTATGTCGGGGTCGGGAGCCGAGGCACGGCGGATGAGCTTGCCCACACAGGGCTAATCGAGGGTGGCCGCGTTGGGCGGACGTATAGGCGTGAGAGCATCGTCTGCGCCAAGCTGTCCTACGCGACCGATAGTCTCCTGTGAAGGCTGTCGGCCATCGGTCCCTCTTCATCCTTGCTGCGCTTGTATACGTCCGGGTCGAGCTTCGCTTGCACCCACGCGTAGACGTCACACCCACCTATTCTATGCATTCTTCGGCGCGCAACCACGGCTACGCCGCCCACAGCCGGCATCGAGGCGCGTCCTGTGCACAATACCGAGGGGTTTCGATCGCGGACATGGAGGATGGGATACACGATACGACGTACGGAAGCACGCATGGCGTGCGTTCAACACGCGCGAGTGCGTGTTGGTTGCCGGGGATATGATATGGTATGTTACGTTGATGAGCGGCTGGATCGTGGGACGCGCGCGTTCGTTCGGAGGACAGTGTTCGGAGGCCTTCGCGCCCACATCGGTCGTATAATGTGTTGTTGTTCAGCTAGTAGTAGCCATCGCTGCGGACCTTTTGTGTGCGACTTCTTGTTCCCTATATAGCTATTTAATGTACGATCAGCGGTTTGGTGACCATAGGAAGAGGAGCGGCGACGCACTGTGTACATACATGGCATGCTTGTGCGGCGGTCGTTCAACGCGCGAGGTAGTACGCTGGTGTGTAGATGGCGAATACCTACCGTTCCTCTCTTTTGCAGATGTTCTGTACGAATAACTCTTTCGAAGCGCGTAATGAACTAAGTGTCCGGAAGTGGCGGAGATAGATATTATGGTCCAGCGAGGTCTACACATTGTTGAAGCTGCCGTACTGACGCTGGCTGCGATCAACTCCGCGAGAGAACCAACGCATCGCCGAGAAGTTCGCCGCCCTGCCCTAAAGCTGGGATGTCTCGTGATCTCATTCATCCTGCGCTGACGTTTTGAAGTCTTATAATCCACACAAACTCAGAGGATCTTTTCGGTGCTACGCCGCGGGTTTGTGTGCTACGGAATGGACGCGCCCTCCAGGCAAGGCAGCGGTACCTGGGGTTACTGGATAGCGACGACTTGGTTGCGGCTTGTTCTTGGAATCTGGTTTATCTCTCGCGCGGGCTCTGCGTACCTGCCTACACCTCGACTGCTAACGCGATTCTTGACTTGACTTGACGACTGGCCTCGCGCGCGCACTGCTTGACACCGAGACTCGCCTGTATATGTATGCGCAGCTTGCGAGGCCGAGGCTTCCCGGCGGCCCGGCCTATCCACTCTGGTGTCTGGAGATGATAATAGTTCTGCCTCCGCGCACGGGCCTGCACTCATCGCCAAGTCAATATGTAAGTCAAGCAAAACCCTCGCAACTGCTTCGGTGATATCGCTGGAGACAAAGAGCGTGATATCGATTGACCCAAAGCAGAGTTTTTGCCTTCGGACCGTCGGTTCGCTTAGCTGGTGGTCATAGGCGCTTGATGTATAAGCGGCCCAGCGGCCCCCCTCTTGTGTCCAGCCCTTCTGAGCTGATAGAAAAGTGCCAGAGGCAAGTCGCAGTCGTATTAAGCATCGTGTCTTCACCCAAGGATTATGGTGAGCAACGCGCTTGGGCAAAGTCCCGAGAGCGTTGTCCGCGCAGTCTGTTTGTGCATGTTGAAATCAGAGGCTCTTGCCAATTAGCCACAAACAACCGCCGGCTAATCGTCACGGCGTGACACTCTGGCCTAGGATCAGTGCGTCCGAGACCGGGCCACTGCCAATCCGATAACGGCTAGAGAGACCGGTCATGTGATGGTAACCGTAGGTTGCGCGAGATGCGTTGTTGAACGGAACGCGAGTGCGACAAGTCAAGGTTCACGGCTAATGTGAGGAGGACAAATTCCCACGGGTCCCGCCCTTTTGAGGGCGGACTGACGGCGTTCTGGGTCCTTTCACCTACCTTCATCTCTTTCCATCTGCTGCATACTGTTGCACTCTAATTCTGCGTCCTGCTTGACAGGTGTTCTCTTGCACTTAGCTTTACTATTCCCGTTTATACATACCCACCGAGACTGCATTGACTTGCAACCGCTCTGCTTTGACCCATTCTATGCAACTTCATATAGCTCGATATTCCATAGACTATGGCGCTACGCACTCCATTTTCCTCAGCCACCCACGCGCTCAGCACTTCCGCTTCATTTGCCCTCCTTCCAAAGGAGAACAACGTCTGGGCTTCGGTCCGCTCTTTGGGGGACGAGAATGCTTGGCCATCCGCCGGTGCAGCTCGCGAGAACGGTATGTCTTCTCCTTTGCTTTCTCTGGCATCTGCGGCGTGTATACACATGCTGAATACTTCGTCCCAATCGTAGTCGCCGTATCCGCAAGGGCGCGGAATATGACCGATGTCCTCAATCTCGCACTGACGATCGACGCCGAAGCCATCGCTGGCGCGTCAGAGGGTGAGTCTCCCCATTGTTTCCCTTGACCTCGGCGCCGATGTTTAGGCCCCTATTGCTAGGTTTTAGCCACCACTCGACCGATTACGCGTCGTCCATCTCGGACGCCCGTGCGAGCCCGAAAGAGGAAGAGGCTACCGGTAAGTCACATGTTGCGGAGCCTGGATATAGCGCAGTACGTTGATACCTTTATTACGCTCTTCAGCTCCGGATGAAGCCGAGTCGGTCGACGACAACAGTGACGACGATCATCTGCAACGCACGCTTGCCTTCGCGAATCGAGCCCGTTCCTCGGGTTCGGGTCTTCCCCCGATACTTGCACAGTTCTATGGCGCCGTCGAGGAGATGGACGATTTCGGCGACGAACACATGGTCGACCTTGTCGAAAGCATCGTGTTTCTCCTTCAGGACGGTGAGTCCACTCGGTTTGACTCCGATGACCATTGGACTAAGTTTCTGATACGCCATTGTAGAACGTGAGATCCAGCAGGAGGTCGCGAGCCTCCTTCAGCGTTTCGCAGCATGGTATGCCCGTCGTGCAGCCACAGGCCACGGATACAGCCGCGGCAAGCCTCTCACCGCGGAGAAGGCTGCCTTCATTGGCACCCTTGCACGCGTGGCGGCATTCCAATATGTTGGCGCGGACCGCCTCGACACAACCTCCACGCAGGGGCTGCTTCCCATGCTAACGGTGGACGAGAAGAAGCGTCCTGCGCGTCCATTGCGCCACAAGCTCTTCACGTATCTCTGCGAACGCGAGTGAGTACGCTTCCTGCGTTTGCTGGGGACCGCGTCTGACCGATGCCGAATTGTAGTTTGTACATAGCGTGCAAGCACTACGGGATCCCTTACGAGAAGCCCCACAGGCACCGCCTCGATCCAGATGCGAAGTTCATTGGGGAAGTCATCCTTGCCGAGAGAGGACGCATTGGCTCGAAGCATCCTCAGGAGCTCGTGCGCTCCCGGTGAGCTGCATCAGCTGATGTTTTTCGATCGGGCGCGCGCGCGACCCTAGCGCGGCGCTCTTTGCCTCTACCATTCCCTCTACATTATCACACCTTTCCTGTCCCCATCTCGGCGATACCTGCTCCATGCTATTCTCCTCCCTTTCTCTCTCACCTATAACTCTCAATCTCCTTCGGGTATCTCCTATGCCGCTCATTTCGCTACATGCCCAAGGACTAGCCCATCCTAGCCATCCTACATCTTGTCGTTACAGAATCCTGTCCCACAACCCTCACATTCCTTCCCACCGTCCCGCTACCGATATCAGCACGACGTCTACGATTTTGTGTATCGCTATCGTCGTGTATTTTCTATACCTCTCCGTTCCCTTGCTCACTCCGTGCTCGCTCTCCTTTAGATATGGCACCATCCCCTCTTTTCCTCTGCATACAGCCCTCCGTAGTATCGTCCGTGCACCTGTCTCCGTAGACGTCCTTCCTTTGAGATACGAATTATTTGTAGCATAGCATCTCCTATACATATCTCGCGTTCCTTCTCACAGCGGCATTCGTGTGCTCTCCGCTACCCTTGCGGAGAATGACAACAAACTACCAAGCACGTCGAACGAAGCGAGAACGATAGCGAGGGTGCACAAGACTTGGATTATAATGTCCAGAAGATGTATATGCTACAGAAGAGGGTATCAACTCGCACCGACGACTG
>MU278555.1:65038-115605 GCA_022385745.1 Cubamyces sp. BRFM 1775
CGAACCTTTGGGGGCTTTGTGTTAGTTTTGTGAGTACTAGCGCCGGTCCGCATCAGAGAGTTCTAACATACGACGTGGAAGTTGTCTAGGTTGTAGGACTCAGAGACTGACACCAGTATGGCACAGAATGCTGGCAACTTGAGGGTGTTGGGCCGTACGACTCGACTTGTGCTACGTAACGTAGTCCGAGTCGACGATGCCAACTCACACCTGAACAAACAGCGTGCCCGGCCCGTGGGCCCGTCGGCTCTGAGCGCCTACCATCAGTGTGACAAGGTTGCTCCGACTCGGAGTAGTCTCGGAGTCCGACTGGCTCCAGGTCCTTCAACGACGCATCAACGTTCGCTCAGGCTTGGGTGCATCATGCTTTGTACGTCTCAGTGTCAGGCTAGCTCCGCCTCCATTCAAGTCGGCACTAGTATGCGAATTCGTGCGTAACTACTAGTCTACCAGTCTCGTGGGTATCCAATCATTAACCACGTCTAACAACAGCGAGGCTGCAAAGGATTAAGATGCAGAGTGTACATTGACGATCAATAACAATACAAGTAGTATGTAGGTACACTATCAGCTCATGTCGCTGCATACCTACATGCCCCGACCTTCTCTACGTCCGCATTGAATTAGGCTTTGCCCTTTCTGCTCTCGCTGGCTAGCTTCTCGTGGCAAGTTCGCCCGCCTCGCCTTCATTAACTACGCGCCACACGAGGAATGCTATCTCCTCGCTTTCTCTCACACCTATAACTCTCAATCTTCTTCGGGTATCTCCTATGCCGCTCATTACGCTACATGCCCAAGGACTAGCCCATCCTGGCCATCCTTCACCCAGTCGTTACAGAATCCTGTCCCACAACCCTCACATTCCTTCCCACCGTCCCGCTAACGATATCAGCACGACCTCTACGATTTGATGTATCGCTATTGTCGTGTATTCTCTATACCGCTCCGTTCCCTCGCTCACTCTGTGCTTGCTCTCTTGAATATGGCACCCACCCACTCTTTTCCTCTGCATACAGCCCTCCGTAGTATCGCCCGTGCACTTGTCTCCGTAGACGTCCTTTCCTTGAGGTACTAATTAGTTGTAGCATAGCATTTCCTATCCATATCTCGCGTTCCTTCTCACGTCGGCATTCGTGTGCTCTCTGCTACCCTTGCGGAGAATGACAACAAACTACCAAGCACGTCCAACGACAGCGAGAACGATAGCGAGGGTGCACAAGACTTGGATTATAATGTCCAGAAGATGTATATGCTACAGAAGAGGTATCAACTCGCACCGACGACTGTCCGGATTTGTAAGTAGGTAGTGTACTATCAGCTCATGCCGCTGCTAACCTACGAGGGTACGCCTCAGCCTTCTCCGGGCCCTCACTGCTATACGCCCTGTCCCTCCCGCTCCTCGCTAGCTAGCCCTTCAAACCTGCCCGCTGCGCTTTGATTGGCTGCGCGTCACGCGAGAGCTTGGCGGAGGCATCGCCCCGCTACGAGCGCGCTTTGAACGTCTGGTACCCGTAGACGTCCCGGAGCACACCGTCGCCTCGGCTGTGCCAGATGGAGGTCCAAGAAAGGCTGCGCTCTCGAGTTCTTCCGCGTCGTTCTCGCGTCTGCGTTTCTTGCTACCCTTAGAGGCCATCTGAGCGGCTTGGCCGGTGTGAAGTGGCCCCGGGAAGACCGTGTTCGTCTTGATGGGGCCGATAGGAGTGAATGGGATGGCCTTGTCGTCTGACGGCCAGTCGTCGCGAGCGATGGCCTCGTCGAAGACGCGCAGAACGGCCTCGTAGGTGAGAGGCACTGGGCCGGCCATCTTCTCCTGCAAGCTGAAGTAAATAAGCATCTTGAAGTCCTCAAGGAGCTTCGTGAGAGGAGGGTTGTTGACGACGGTAAGCGATCTTCGCATTTTGTGTCCCCAGTTGTATTTCTTCTCGGCGGCCGTTCTGTCGTCTCCAAAGGGAAACAAGTCGGCGCAGGTGATTCCTGCAGTGTGATTCGTGTGCCGCAACACCACCCAGAGAAGGACCCAGTAGTATGATTCAAGATCGTGGCAGATATCGTGAATAGGGGTGATGGTGTCTGGGTCGATAAGATCGTGTGCGATGAAGTAGTAAGTCCCCTGTGATATAACTATATGTTAGCAACGACACGCAAAGGTGGTACAGCTCGTCGACCACTGACCGTACGTTCTTTGAACTTCTCGGCATCTTCTGCATCATTTTCGTCGACCTCCAAACGATGCAGCGGCGGCGCTTCAGATAATGCGGACTGAGCGTCTCCAGGCGGTGGTGGAACAGCGGTCATCGAGCTGTAATCGAAATCGTGGAGCACGCCTTTACAATCGGGTTTGTCTGGTATCGGGCGGTCCACGATGAGGATGTTCCCACTACTAACGTCGCGATGCAAGATGCCACCGTATCTCGTCGCTACGTGATGGCCTAGAGGAGAAAGTAAATCAGGCGCGCGCCAGTCGATGTAGCAGGTGAGGATGCTTACCTTTAATTGCGTCACGCATTGCCATGGCAAGCTCCTTCGTGGTTTTGAAGCGAGAGAGCGGGCGTCCCACAGTATCGACGACGAATCGGACATGACTGCGTTCCATGTACTTCGCGTTGGCAACACCGCATAGCCTCAAAGAGAAGGTCTGGTGCATCGGATGAGGTACATCCTCAGGCCGAGGAACCGAGGAAGTAGATGGTCCTGGGCAGTCAGGCACGCCTGCAAGCAGGTCGTCATCACCCGACCATGGCTTCCCAGAGCGAGCCGTGTCCCACCGCTTTACATCTCGGACGCCGAGGTCACCCCCATGCAGTAGCTTCGGTAATCCATACCACTCGTTGGCAGGCACAGTGTCGGTGAGGCGCTTATAGAACTTCTGTTCTGGGATGCGGATCACCTGTCGCCAGGACTCCTTGAGGACTCGTAGAACGGAGGGACCACCAACGCCAACGCTCGAGTGACCAGCCCCGCGTGTATCCTCGATGCCGAGCCAGACCATGGTAGAGCGAGAGAAGAGACGTGCATTGACGTCCAGGAGCTTGAAGAGCAGGAACGTCTTCGGCTCCGCCGGCTTGTCCTCGTCATAGACCTTGACTAGACGGCCCTCACGAAGGTTGACGTCTGCGAGCATCTCGTCCGCCTCGTCAGCCAGCTGAGTCCTGAGCCACTTCTCGTCGATGGGGGTGAGCTTGCGGAATGTGGTATCGCATCCGAGGACGGCGCCAGGACCGCCTTCCCAAGGATGAACGAATCGCCAGAAAAACTCTTGGACACTCCTCAGCCCCTCGGCAGATTTGAGGTCTATCATAGGAGATGCGACAACGCAAGTGTGGTCGAAGCGTGCTATCCGGATGTTGCTGCCATAGACGCCGAACAGGTATGAAGCGAGGTAACCATGGGCCAACATCAAGCTGCGTGCGTCGACGGCCAGCTGAGCGATACGTTTGGCCCGCGCTTCACTACCCTCCCGTGCCCCTGTCACGAACGGATCTTTGCCTGCGACGTCCTTCGCCTCGATCGCCATCGCTACGCGCGACCAGTCTGGAGGATCCATCTTTGCAGGCAACCTATCCCCGGGAAATGACATTACGAGGTCCGGCTTCGCGGGGTGGTGTCGCTTGGAGAATTGGGAGAACGGGAAGGGAAACTTCGCCTCGTGAGGATTGGAGAACGACGGCCTCTTGTCTTCAGGGAAGTCCTTGACGATGGCGGTGAGGATCTTCACCTAGAAACACGGGTCAGTTAGCTACCGAGCCATGCAGCGAGTACTGTGAGTATGTTCACACGTACCAATGGATCGTACATCTCCTTCTCCTTGCCCGGCTGGGGGTGGAAGTTCTCGACAAGCGTCATGCTCGGTGCGCTTACATTGCAGGGAGTGCGGGATGGGACAAAGGTATGGAGGTAGTCGTTGATGTCGGTGCCGTAGGCGTGCACCTTGCCTTGGATCTCATCGCACCAACCGGGCAACTGACCGCTGCGACGTGTTTCTTTACGAAGATTGGGATCGTTATAGCTCTTGCGAGAGTGAGGAGTGGGAGTGCCGCTCATACCTGAGGTGGAAGAGGAGAGGCAGTGGTGGTCACTGCAAAAGTCGCAAGTTGAAACCGACATCTTATGTAGGGTTGGAGTTGTGGCTAAGATGTGCGGGCGCGTAATTGGGGGACAATGGGGGTCTGGAGGGAGGTGTCTATGAGCGCGCGCAGCCATGTGTAGGGATCCGGCAAGTACCGGCGGCTAAAACAGCTGGCCTGCCTGAGACGCTTACTCTCTTGAAGACTGATTCGTCGCTCTATGGGTTTGACAGATTTGCGATCAAGATTCAGATATCTTCCGCTATGGCACGAACCAGATAGTCAGCCTTGGCTCACGAATGGAGCATCCAGAAACGATTGTAACAGACAAGCCTGGGAGCACTAGAGGAATCACCCTTATACCTTGCAGCTCAGGCTAATCAATATAGCTAATTTTGGCGAACAATGTGGATTGTCTTTGCCCGGGCGAGAGGCAGATCAAGCGAGCCGGAGATGGCAGGCGAACCTTTGGGGGCTTTGTGTTAGTTTTGTGAGTACTAGCGCCGGTCCGCATCAGAGAGTTCTAACATACGACGTGGAAGTTGTCTAGGTTGTATGATCCAGAGACTGACACCAATATGGCACAGAATGCTGGCAACTTGAGGGTGTTGGGCCGTACGACTCGACCTGTGCTACGTAACGTAGTCGACGATGCCAACTCACACCTGAACAAACAACGTGCCCGGCCCGTGGGCCCGTTGGTTCTGAGCGCCTACCATAAGTGTGACCCGACTCGGAGTCCTGCCAGGCTCCAGGTCCTTGGACGTTCGCTCAGGCTTACCAAATGCATCGTGCTGTGTACGCCTCAGCTTCAGGTACATTCAAGTCGGCACTCGTTTGCGAATTCGTGCGCAACTACTAGTCTACCAGTCTCGCGTACAATGGTGTCCGATCATTCACCACGTCTTACAATAGCGAGCCTGCAAAGGATTAATATGTAGAGTGTACAAAGTTGGAGGTATTGACGATCAATAACGATACAAGTAGTATGTAGGCACACTATCAGCTCATATCGCTGATTACCTACATACCCCGACTTTCTCTACGTCCGCATTGAATCAGGCTCTGCCCTTTCTGTTCTCGCTGGCTAGCTTCTCATGGCAAGCCCGTCCACCTCGCCTTGATTAACTACGCGCCACAACAGGACCCGGCGTGGCTACGCTTCGGACGCTTGACTATCATAGATGTCCCGGAATATGCAGTCGTGGAGGCGGTGTCCAACGGAGGTTCGAGCGCGGCGGCTCCGCTCTTGCGCTCGTCTACATCATGATCGCGTTTGCGTTTCTTGTTTTCCTTGTCCCAAGTCTTTGAGGCCGGGGTGGGAGCAGCAGCAACGGGGATGGGGGCTGGCAAGGCGCTCTTCGTCCTGGATGGACCGTCCGGCTTGTATGGGATCGCCTGGTCGTCCGAGGGCCAGTCTTCGCGAGCGATGGCCTCATCAAAAAGTCGCAGAACGGCCTCGTACGTCAGAGGCACCGGACCCCCGATCTCAGGATCTCTCAGGCCAAGGAAGACGAGCCGTTTGAAGTGATGAAGGAGGGCTGTCAGGGGCTGGTTGTTGATGACGGTAACCATTTCCCTCAATCTGTGCGCCCAGCAATGCTTCCACATCGCTGCCGTTCGGTCATCTCCAAAGCGGAATAACTCGGCGCAGGTATATCCCGAGACACACTCCGTATGCCGTAGCACTAGCCAGAGAAGGGCCCAGTAGCACGACTCGAGATCGTGACAGACATCATGAGCAGGAGTGACGGTGCTGGGGTCAATGATATCGTGTGCAATGAAGTAGTATGTCCCCTGTAACAATGTATATGATCATCAGCGACACTATACGATGGTACTACAGCTCAAAACCCGCTCACCGTTGGCACTTTGAGCTTCTCAGAATTAGCACCTAATGTAGCGTCTTCATCTATCTCTAGGTCCGGCAGGGGTCGGTCTTCGGAAGATGCAGCATGCATCTCTTCACAAGGGCGAGCGGCGAACATCCAGCTGTAGTCAAAGTCGTGAAGTACGCCTTTGCAGTGTGGATTGTCAGGTATCGGGCGGTCGACAATCAGAATGTTTCCACTGCTGATGTCTCGATGCAAGAGTCGGCCATATTTCGTCGCCAATTGGTGACCTTACGATGCAGCTCCCAGTCAGGAAGTTGGACACAGCGCATTGCAGCTTAAGTGCTCACCTTGGATCGCATCGCGCATCGCCATCACAAGTTCTTTGGTGGATTTGAAGCGAGACAGAGGTCGCCCGACAGTGTTGACGACGAGCCGAACATGACTACGTTCCATACGCTCAGCATTGTCGATGTCGCACAGCCGCAAGGAGTAGGTTTGGTGCATCGGATGAGGGATGTCTTCGTAGGCTGCAGTCGAGGGAGTAGACGACGCTGAGGAGGCAGACGTCCCCGCAAGTAGGTCGTCTTTACCAGACCACGGCTTCCCACAACGAGCCGCATCCCATCGCTTCAGGTCTCGGATACCAAGGTCGCCGCCATGCAACAACTTCGGCAAGCCATGCCACTCCCCGGCAGGTATAGTCTCACTGAGGCGTTGATAGAACTTCTGCTCTGGGATGCTATTCAATTGCCGCCACGACTCCTTGAGGACGCACAGAGCGGCAGGACCGCCAGTATCCCCGTTTGCGGTCGAGGCACAGGCTGTGCGTGTGTCTTCAATGCAGAGCCAGACCATGGTTGCGCGCGAGAATAACCGTGTATTGACATCAAACAGCTTAAAGAGCATGAACGTCTTCGGCTCTTCTGGTTTGTCGTCGTCGTAGACCTTGACTGTGCGAGCCTCGAGGAGATCGACGCCTGCGAGCACCTCCTCCGCTTCGTCAGCCAGTTGAGCCCTGAGCCACGCCTCGTCGGCGGGGGTGAGCTTGCGGAATGTGGTATCACAACCGACGACAGCGCCCGGACCACCTTCCCAAGGATGGACGAATCGCCAGAAGAACTCTTGGATGCTTCTCAGTCCTTCGGCAGACTTGAGGTGCAACACGGGGGAGACGACAACGCAGGCGTGATCGAAGCGAGCGATTCGGACGTTGCTCCCATAGACACCGAAAACGTATGCAGCAAGGAACCCATTGGCGAACATCAAGTTTCGTGCATCCACGGCGAGTTGAACGAGCCGTTCTGCTCGATCTTTGCTGTCTTCGCTCGTCCCGGTCACGAATGGATCATCACCTGCAACGTCCTTAACCTGAAGAAGCATAGAGACACGAGACCAGTCTGGGGCGTTCATTCTGGCAGGCAACTTGTCTCCAGGGAAGGAGGCGACGAGGTCCGGCCTAGCGGAGTGGTGCCGGTCCGCATGATGCGAGAATGGGAAAGGAAACATCGCTCCGCGAGAATCGCAGAAAGACGGCTTCCGGTCCTCAGGGAAGTCCTTGACGATGCTCGTCAGGATCGTCACCTACCAATTAGCACCACCATTGAGCGTAACCCTTCTTCGGTGAGTCTTTATATCACGTACCAACGGATCGCATATCCCCTCCTCCTTGGCCATGCGAGGGTCCCAGCCCTCGACAAGCTGTAGGCTCGGTGGATTGACGTTGCAGGGAGTCCGAGACGGCACGAAGGCACGAAAGTACTCGTCGATGTCATTACCGTACGGGTGTACCTTGCGCTGAATGGTATCGTGCCATGCGGGCGGCTGGTCGCTTGTACGAGTTTCTGTGAGATAATGAGCACCATGACCATCATTGCCCCTTCGGGAATAACTTGATTGTCACCCATACCTGAGGTGGTGGAACTGGAAGACGTGACGGAGCTGCGGTCACTACAGAAGTCGCAGGTTGAAAGCGACATTGTGGGACAGGTGGAGGATGTGGCTAAGATGAACGGGCGCCAAGTTGGGGAATAATATGGTAAGGAAGAGAGGAAAGGGAGAGAGCGCCGCGGAGACGTGTGTAGGGTTCCCGGCGAGTGCCGGCGGCTAGAAGAGCTCCCGATGGTTTTATCTTGACTCTGTAGTAAGGAAATCGGTAAGTATTTGGGCTGCTTCAAAGCGATAGCGCGTTAGATTTTTCTACTACCTAAAATATCAAAGCGTCCTCGAGTCCTTTGGACGAGCCTCTGACTCAGAATCAAAGTGTATCTCACCATCCGGTCTCCGGGACAAGAGACCCTCTTACGCATGGTTAACGTTGAGGAAGGCCCTTGGCTCTATCGCATACTATTATATGCAACGTCGGCTCACAATTGAAATGTTTCGCCTTGACTGAAGACAGGGGTCTGAAAATGGGGAAGGTCAACGCCCGGAGTATCAAGCAAGAGTTATACACGGTACGAATCATTGAACGAAATAAGAGGGGCACAATACGCGCCCGTGACACTGCCATTTCGCTCGCCCGTGCGGGCGAGACTCGAGACACATTTTTCTCGTTTTGCCATCATCCAAGTCCTCGAAACCTGGTGGTAGACGGTAAGCTGGACATATCCTGAATTACTAAGAGGTGAATACAATAGAATCTATGGATGAATGATAGTCCGTGTATAACGTGACGTGTTAGAACCCCATGAGATAGCAAAGATAAGCGTCGTGAATAGATCGAAAGCAACCAACGTGGGCGCGGCGGCCTGCGAAGGAGGTACGCAGGGCGTTATGCATGATTCTAGAGGTGCTCGATCAACCTAGGAGTAAGGTGTAGCCTACGCAGGAACACGTACCGTTGCCGCATCCTGGTCGTTCACCGTTGTATCGCTCCTTGCGTCCGGCTCCTTCCGGTGCCCAACGATGCCCACGCTCCGCAAGAAGATCAACGCCAGAATGGCACCTATCGGCAAAAGCCAAAATCAGCAGTCAGCTCTCCACATAACACGAGCCGGGGACAGCGGGGTGCGTACCGACGAATCCGAACGCGCACCCGGTCCACATCGCGTCCTTGTACGCGACGAGCTGCGCCGGCCGCGGCGCGTTCGTGCCCGACTTGTTCACGACGACGCCGTACTGCGCGGACGACTTGGCGATGGACGAGTTGAAGACGATGGTGCTGATCGCGATCCCGAACGCGGTGCCGACCTGGGTGAGGGTCTGGAAGAGCGCGCCGCCGACGGACTGCTCGTGCGGGAGGCAGACCTTGGCGACGAAGAGCGTTCCCGTGGCGAAGACGAAGTCCGCGCCGAAGACGGAGACGATCGCGGCGGGGAAGCCGAACGCCCAGAAGGGCGCGGCGGGGTTGATGACCGCGAAAAGGAGGTTGGCCACTCCCGTGAAGAGGGTGCCGACGACTGCGTTGCTGGTGAGCGTAGGAGATGGATACGGTAGGGGTTAGACTTACCGATGAGGAAGACCACAGGGATGTGGCCGACGACAAGAGCAACGATGAGATTGCAGATCACCCCTGTAACGCACATGGGGAGAAGCCGGACCATAGTGAGGATTGGGTTTAGTCCGACGTAATCCTGGTAGTACAGCTAGAATAGCACGTATATGAGTATCCTGTAGGCCGTCAGGAGACATCCGAGATCGCGCGCACCTGGATCCAGAACGTGAATGAGTTGAAGCTGCACCACTCGAGGAACGCGATCATGAGGACTACCGCGAGCTTCCCCTGGGCCCGCGTCCAGACGGTGACGCTCATGAGTGGCGGCGGCGTCCACCAATTGTCGAGCGACGCCTCGCCGCGCTCGTGCATTTGCTCCAGGCGGTGCTCCCACCATACGAAGAGGGCGAGCAGCACGACACCCACGATGAGCAGCGCGATGATGTCTAGTGCAGAAGGTCAGGCTATGGACACGCATAAGAAGTGTTTAGCTACGTACAGCCAGTCTTCCAGCCATTGTCGGCGATGCTACCGTCGCTCAACACGAAGATGATGAACGTCAGGCCGGCGGTGACGAGGAATGCGCCCAGCCAGTCGACGCGTCTGGATAGCGAGAACCGGTCAGCAAGACGTACATGCATGACCATTGCAAACTCGTACCTATCAACTACGTCTCGCGAGAAGTCGTTGTCGATGGAGACGATTCCACCCAAACAGCATACGGCGCTGAGTCCCGTCAGGAACCAAAAGGTCGAACGCCACGTTTTGCTGTGGACAGTCAGAACTGGGACAGCAATTGCAAGACGGGAGATGCGTACTCTGTCAATTGAGTGAGAACGCCTCCAATGGCGGATCCAATGGCGGCGCCCACGGGGGCTCCTGCTGCGAAAGTTGCGAACGCGACGGAACGGATGGGGGACGGAGGGAAGTTGTGCGCGAGAATCCCGAGCTAAAGCGCAGCTGTGTGAACGCGCGGGAGCGGTAGGGGACAATCACAGACTTACGGCAGCTGGTATGCACGCAGCGGCACCAATGCCCTGCAAGCCTCGTAACACATCAAGAGTGATCTCGTCTAGGAAAGATCGAAGCGGGAGGGAAGTGTGAGAACCATGGTACCGAGCAGGCGGAACGTAAACATATGTATGTGCATACCTTGTGCGAAGCCGCAACCGAGGCCGAGGATTCCCATGAAGCCGCACCCGAAGATGAACGTGTATTTGCGGCTGTACAGGTCTGCAATTCGCCCGAGGAACAAGAGTAGGCAGCCCTACATTTGGAATGGCCCAGCGTTTGGTGGGTGGTGTCAGAACGAGCAAGCGGGTACTCACGGAACTAAGGGAGTAGGCGGAGATGATCCATTGAAGTTTGTACTCGATGATGTTGAGTTCGCGTCCGATCGTGGGTAGAGAGATACCGACAGCAGTGTTGTTCGCGGTCTATACGGCATCAATACACAAACCGCATGCGATCAAGACGGTAGCACTCACGTTCAAGATCATGGCAAGCGTGACTGTGCATATGAGGACAACATCTTTGGCAAACGAACGTGGGGGATGAACGTCCTTTGCCTCTACGACGCTATCTCTCTTTTCCGGAGCTGTGGACGACATGGTGTCTGTCTTTTCGTCTTCCACGGACAACGGCCGATCTTCCGCAGGAGTTCCAGTGGACATGGGAGGCTAGAGAACGTCGGCGACGCGACAAGAAGGCCTACTCGACAACAGAGGCAGACGATTCAAGCAAGGAGAGCTTTAGGGAGCCATGAATGTATGCGCAGCGGAAGAAGGAGCATCATGCAATCGTTGGATGATATATATTATATTCTATTGAAGCGTTCTCCCCTGGGCGTCTATCTGGCAGCACGTTCAAATCTGCGATCGCATGACTTTCCGCTTACCAAGAAGGGTGACCCGTATAAGGCAAGTGTAGTAATGAGGCGTACGTGTAAGAGCGTGTGGCCGGATCCAGAGCGGGCGCTGGCTTGTCTCGCCCTTATTCACTCCCAACCCACCTCCTCCCCGAACATTGCCAACTGTCACGTTATGTGCCCCACATTGCGTAAACACACGCCCGCCGGGTCATATTGCCAGATGCACACGCGATTGAGGCGAGGAATCGGACGTTTCGTCCACGCACCTCTCCAAGTTCTCCTGCCTCCAAGGATGACTGCGTCACTGAACCGCGGGCGCCCCTCTTCGTTTACATCTGCCAAGAACACACACCCCGGCAACTAAATGAGTCGTCGCCCCAATGCTTCCGTCTCGGAGTCCCCTCCACCATCAAGTCCGAAGAGAGGTGTACCGTCCGCGGAGGCCCTATAGCCACTGTCAGAACGATTCTATTCTTGCAACGGGTACATTCCGGCTATCGCGGAATCCTTGTCTGAGGTTTACTTGTAAGAGTGTACCCCGGTGACATTCCACTTGAGCACCGTCGCCGCCACAGCCGCCTGTCGCACGTTCGTCACCGCGATAGACGATACACATGTCCAAGTTCCCCCGAGTGCCAAAATGCGAGTTATACGACGAGTACAGCGACTCGGATGCGCATTGGAGTACTGCTAGCTACTGGTACTAGAGCGGAGTATGTACACGTATTATAGACAGAACTGGAGTACACAGCCCGGGACCGGACGAGGGAGGGAGGGTAGAGCATGTGCGCATGCAGGGACGGAGTAACGAACGAATGAGTGGAGAGCGCGTGTATCGTGACAGTGAAGGGCGAAGGGGAGAGATGAGAGACGAGGCAATCCGCGACGTGTCAGGACTCTCGGAGTTCCAAGTGGCAAGGGCAAGGAGGGGGGTCGAACTAGTGGGACACGATGCACGCGCAAGGGCAGAAACGAAGAACACAACCCCGACGTGCAGGCATGCGTGCGAGTACACAGACAAGAATGAAGGTGGTGGCATACGTACTGTACTGCGTACTACGGTACTGTGACGATGGGCGAAACATCCGAGCGAGGCGACCAAGTCCGTGCCCTATCGGCATCTACAAAGAAAAGCGAATCCATCCATCCTCCCTTCCCCCACCCCCATCCCCCATCTCCTGTATCCTACCCACCCCCGTCCACCTCTCCTCCACCCACAATCAACGAACATCAAGCAGTAACAACACCTCACGGAGGCGCGACCGAATACGCCGGCGGCGGCGGTCCCTCTCCCTCTCCGTGCGCATGCGCGTGCGCGCCCGAGTCCCCATGGATCGTCGCGCTGCTCTCATACGCCATCGCCGCATACGGCGACTCCTCCTCTACCTCCGACGGTCCACGCGAGTGGTCCCCCGCGGCAGTATAGAACGTCGCGTCCGTCGCCTCTGCCGCGTGGCCACCACCTCCTCGCGGCGCTGCTGAACGTTCATACGGGTTAGGCATAGCGGGCATCGGGTCCGAGAACGGATCCTGGTACTGCGCCTGCGTCTGCGCTGGGGCGCGCTGCACAGAGCCGGGGACGGGCGGCGCCCCGGGTGGAGGCTGGAAGTACGTCGCCTGCGTGGGCGTCTGAGGCGCCGACGCCGGGGGCGGCTTCAACGCAGGGGGCAAGGGCGGACTCCGGCTCGACGCCGCCTGGCCTTGACCTTGTGCGTACGATTGAGATGGCCGATGCGCGGGGGTCGGGCGCGGTCGGAACGCGTCTGGGGGCGGGGAGCCGTAGCCGCGCGGGGGCGCCTGGCGTTGGTACGACGTGCCTTCAACCCGCGCGTTGTCCGAGAATGGGTCGCGCGGCGGAGAGGACGCGTTGACGCGCTGCATGGGGATCTGTGATGCGTTGGGTGGGTACGGGTAGCCGGCACCAGGAGGAAGCGGGCTCGTCCCTTGTTGAGTAGGTCTGGGGCGCTCGCTCATGGCGTACCCTTCGCCGGTCAGCTGGCGCTGGGGCGGAGGTCTCTGCGGTTTCGGTGCATAGACGGCAGGCTGGCTGGCGTTGAGGGCGCGCCCAGATGCATCCCACTGCTGGTACGAAGACCCGGCGGGGCCATACGCAGCAGCCGTGAGAGGGATCTCGGCGTCCGACGCGGTGGGGTTAAAGACAACGGATGCGGTCGACTCGAGTACAGCAGGGTTCGTGACGGAGGAGTATGGAAGACTTCCACCGGGCGCAGTCGACATGGCGAGCTTCGCTTGGCGCGCCTTGCGCCGCTCGTAGATCACGTGGGGTTTTGCCTGGTTCATCTTGTGGTAAATGTACCACATCGCGCCGATGGTGATCAGTGTCGTGACGCCCAGGACAACGTCCTTAATGATGGTATCCCGTGTGTTCGACGTTCCTGTGAGTGCGCGCAGTATTGATCAGCTACAATACATAGTCAAGAACGCTTGTAGGGTACGTACCGTCCTCGGATTGCTCGAGCGCTACTCCGAGATATACCGTGATGAATTGCTTGGGAAGTGATAGAATGGCTGCAATCGAAAACGTCCAGATACTCATACCGCACGTGGAGAACACCGCCGTAGTGACTGACGTCGAAAGTATGTAAGTAATCGGACTGAAACTCACGGCAATGTCGAACTTACAATGCCCGGGGATGGCGCTCAATCGAGCAATAAGCGCAATCTTGAAGCCACCTTCGCGGACGACGCGTGCGAGACACGCGTACGAGAGCTTGGTCTTCTCGTACTTCTCACCGCGCGTGGCGCAGCAGTACTTGAACGCACTGTGGTCGATACAAATCAGCGCTCGATTTCCTGCAGCGACCGCAGTCGAACAGACGCACTAGAAGTTGCCGACTTCGCCAATGAACGTTCCCGCAGCGACGATGCCAAAGCCCGCCCAGAGACCCCAGACTAGACCGCACAGGATCGCGACGATTTCATGGCCAAAGAGCTATGCGCGCGTTAGCATGTCGGTCTGGATGTACGTACTCGCGGGCGCCAGGGCTACTCACGGGAGGGAAAGAAATGACGAATAGGATTCCGATCGGAATCGTCCAGCCATACGGGAGGCTGTTCAAAGAGACCAAAACGTCAGTACGCTTTCTAGCACCGGAATACTCTTCCCATGTCGCGCGGCATGCTCAACCTGAATCACGCGCAGCCAGCGCCACGAGCACACCGACGAAATTACACGGCCCACACGATCTGACGCCTCCGAACTTCGCCTACCACATGATTATCACCCCGCGCGTAGGCGAAGCAACGGCCGACGCAGCGATCCATTGCCAAGACGCGGGCGTATAATTGGGCGGTGGGAAGCAGCGTCGGATATACAAGGCTTCGGGAGCATCCCGACATGTGTATCGCCACGCGCGGGGCATGACGACCGCGTTTGCGCCCCGCGCACAATGTTGCCTGCACGGTGATTGGAGAGGCAGCGTGTTGTGTGGCTTCGTGGGGACGGCAGATGAACAAATGCGGAGCAGATGGCATGCAGCGAGTCGGGCGGTCGAAGCAGGGGAAAGCGAAGAGATAGGAACTAGGACTCACTTGTGCATCCAGTCAGCGGCAGGCTTGAGCCAGTGAACGATTTGTATGTGGTATACGGTGAAGAGGATGACGCCGACCAAGCAGACGATGAAGATGACATAGTACCCTGCACGGAGGGATCAGAGCTCAAGAAGACGGCAGACTGGAGAAGAATACGCACAAGCCCATTCTTTGCGCAGCCAATAGCTCCATTTGAGTATGGCTTCCCAGTCGAATATGCTGGTCTTTGCGAGCTCCTTGGCTTCACTGGGAGTAGGACTGGGAGTCCTGTTGATGGCTGCGCGCATGTCGGTGGGATTCATGGGTCGGCCTCTGTCCCAGCCGTTGGCCTCTTTGGAGTGGATCATGCCGGGGCCGTTTCTGTGCTTGTTGAAGTGCCTGGGGTCGGAGTCGTCGTCTGGGTCGCCATGGCCACTACTAGAGTCGGAGTCGAGGGAGGCGGCACTGGTGTGGGGCGGAGGGCGTCCATGCGGAGGGTAAGGGTATGGAGCAGTGGATACGCCTGCGTAGGGGATGTTTGAGGAGGGTGAGCGGGGGCTGTATGCGGCGGAATAGGCGGAGGCCATCGGGCGGGGAACGGAAGTTGATTGTTGTTGTGCCAGTCGATTATTGGATGTGAATGGGAGAGGTTGAAGGTGTCGCGTCGTGTTACCAGAACCGGCGAAAGAGGAGAGAGAAGAGTCGTGAAAGAAGAGAGCGTCGGGGAGGGCGAGGGCGATGGCGGGGACGGGGAGGAGGGGGAAGGGGATAGGTGGTGGTGGTCGTTGTTGAGGCTGAGAGAGTCTGATCGGTGCAGTGGGCTTGGCGGTCGCGCGCGAAAGGGATTACTTTCCCACGACGCGCTATCCGCAGCCCTCGTCTATACCCGCGCGCGTGTTTGCACCCCAGAAACGCTTAAGTTCTCCTCTTCTCAACTTCTCTCATCGCAACCGTCTACGCTCGCAGCTGATCACTATACGTCTCAAGCGGTATATGGCTTCCTCTCTACTGAATCCCCTCAACGACCCTCTTGTTCCTTTGACAAGACTCCTGTAACGACTGCGCACGGTAGCGGTGAATTCTGACCGCGCCTTCCTGTGCATTGGCCGAGCCTGCAGAAGCTGTCCTCGGCCAAGGACTCGACTCCGCCACCTCTGCTATGCACTGGTTCAAGTGCCTACACAAAACTAAGAGACTCGCCTGGACACCGCTACGAATGTACGCTAACTTATTCGCCACAGCTCACCGCACCGAAGTGCACTAAGCAGCTCATGGTCTTGGCACGAGCTGCCCTTGTGAGTTTCCGGGCCCATCTACTATGATATACATCGATAAACGTAAGATATACTCTGCTCCGTCCTCCATCTGTTGCACGGAATATTGTAACAAGCATGCATCTGTCTTCAGCCGTGGACCTGACTCTCTCTAGCACAGCCCTACAGCCCCGGGCCCGCAGGCCCAAGGAAAGGTGGATCTTCGCGACACGGCGCGATCTCCAGCAATCCCTCCTCCACCAGCAGCGGCAGGCCTTCTGTGAACAACCGATGCAACCTCCGGCTCTCCCGCACATCTGGATAAAAGTTCGGGTCCAGCGTGATCTTCTTCAGCGCGGGGAACGGCCCCCCCTCCGGGCGCAGGAGCAAGCTCAGCAACGACTGGTCAAGCAGCCCGAGCCACAGAAGGTGCTCCCGCGCCTCCCGGGGCTGCCTCTCCTTCTCTCGCCCAAAGCTCCCAAAGCTCTTATATATCTTCCACTCATTTCCCCCATCGATGTCGGGGAAAGTGATCCAGTCCCCTCGGCTGATCGCGATATGGAACTGGTCCAGGCGAGGCGCGTCGAACCCCTCGAGGACGTCCGCAATTCTCGCGAGATGCTCGGGCGACCTTAGCGTGTCGATCCCCTCCCCATCGTGCCATTGGTTCAATAGGCCCCTTGCCTTGCCAACCGGCACGTGTGCAATATATACCCCGCCCTTCGTGCGCCGTACCCGCATGGCAAAGCGGATGTGCAGGTCAAGTTGCTTGAGGTTGGGCGTGGTGTACCACGGAGGACGTATGCGTGCGGTAGGACAATCTGCGGCGTTGGTAGTCAGAACAAATGGGCGAGTGACTGATGTGAGCAGGACAGGCGGACCTTTGAAGTCGGCTGCAAGACCTAATGTGGTGAAGTACATCATCAGCATCCACAGAGCTTCCCGCTGATAGAGATATAGCACACACGCTCCATCTCACGCGCACTCGGCACAAGTTCATCATATTGGGCACAGTCGATATCGAGCTTGACCAGCGTTCGGCACAACAGGCTCAGTATCCACCGGAGCGTCCACACTCCCCTGGTTTCCAACTGAGGGCCGTTAAAATGACGGTTTGCAACGTGAACAGAAGCGCACGACCGCGCGGCCGCTGCATGCTTACCCCATCCGGGCCCGAACTTTCAGACCGCCGCAGTGGAGGACCATAGCACAGGCTCAGCCGCGTGATTTGTGGCAGTCCGCGCCCCTTCGTCGTTGCATCGGGTACGAACTTTCCCGGCATCCTGCGCCATGCCACGTCCTGGAGCTGCAGGTCGACGAGCCTCGGGAACGGGAAGAGGAACCAGAGCCCGAACTGGTTCGTGTCCTCCACCACGACGTGCTTCACGCTGAGCGTCGTGATGCCCGGCAGCTGCAGCTTGCGCATCTGGGGGACGAACGTCCGGTGCGTCGATATCGCCGTGTTGTACCCAAAGACGGTCAGCGCGCGCAGGTTGGGCAGGGTGGGCGCGACCTGGATCATGAATTGGTAGAGCACGTCCGTCCGGGGCTGCCGGTCGCCATCGCTGCTCACCCCGATCATGACGTCCTGGATGAGCGGGGCGAGGTGAGGGCACTCACGGAGTCTTGCCTGCCACCGGTGCGGATCTGCAACGCTATACTGGGGCTGGTGCTGCGCCCGAGCGCGTACGGCGATGACGGCAATGGTGTCGAACATAAGCGTTTGGGCGGTGGACCTCCATGCACGGCACACTAGAGCGCAGCGATGGAACGTCTGACCGTCTGCGACCTGCGCCAAAATGTGTCTGATCACTTCGAAGGGGAGGAAGGGTAGCATCGCTGCAACCTTCCGGGAAGGAATATCAGAGCAGACGGGTGGTGCAGCACACAAGGGGGACGGGCTGTCGGGGGCCAAGGGGATCGATGAGCAGTCGCAGCGATAAGCGGAACGATAGTTGGCCAACTGACGATATGCCCACGGGAATATATACCGTCCCCTCGACACGGTTTTTCTTGGGAACTCAGAAGCCTGGAGCTTGCACTGCCAGTGCCAGGAGGCATTCACGATCACGAGACCCAGGGAGTAAGCCATTTTGCAGGTCTACGCAGACGCTGTGCTCAATTACTGCCGTTCGTCTATCGTGCCGCCCAGGCCACCTAGTGCTCTGTACAAGGCGTGGTACGAAATATACATCCCTATATAGAGGATGAGATGTTGTCGCGCCCGCCCGGCCGTTCATTTACCACCCAGGTACGTATGCCAGTGATACCGAGTCTGACGCAGCAATACATGGGGGTCGTGCGTTCAAAGCCAAGGATATAACAGGAACTGCAACAGAAATGTGAGTACGATGCGAGTCTTACGCTTAGGAGGCTCTCACACAGTACTGTAATAGGACCGTCGGGCTATCCAGCAGCGAGGGAACGAACGCGTGCCATTGCCTGCTGGCTTACCCCGACTCGGCGTCATATCCCATTCGAGTGCTTGAGGCTAAAAGCAGGCTTGAGCACTGTTCAGTGTATAAGCAAGGCATATGCCCGCCCAAAGTGTGCATCCATCATGACATCGACAACGAATGCCGAACATAAGCGTTTGGGCGGTGGGCCTACGAACGGTATCCGCATGCATCGGGCGCGGACTCGCTGCCTCAATACTGCGATCGCTATGCAGCGGTTCCGGGTTGTCGACGCATCGTGGTTCGGCGAGTTCGGAATGTGTGTGCCATTGTGTCCTAGATGTCTCAGGCTGATGAGCGGTCCCAGACCCGGCGTTCATTGGAGCAACTGGGCGCTGGATGCGATCTTCTAAGAAGGGATAGAAATGGCTTCCTGCGACGGCCACGCGTGAGTGCGCTTCGATAGACGATAGAAAGAGCTGCCCTTCCTCTACTTGACAGGTTGTCCGAGATAGAAGCGAAATCCTGCTTACGATAGCTGCACGCTAACGTCGATGCAGCGAATCATATAAAGCATTCGTGCATCGAAGACGGAGTCTAGCCAACTTCCTCTGAACCGCCATGCACGACCTGCCCTCTGTCATCACTACCTTTCTGACCGCCTTCGTCGTGGCGTTGGTGGCGAGGTGGTTGACCCATCCGGTACGCCAGGCTTTCTAGGCGACGCAGCAATCCTATTCTCACACCGGTCTTCATACTACAGCTTCGGGCCATACCCACTGTCGGGGGCTCCTCATTCCCGTTGCTCTCGTACAGAGCTGCTTCTAAGTGGATCCGCCATGGCAAGGGATTGATTGAGGAGGGTTACGCGAAGGCAAGTCCTGGAATATGCCCCAATGTACACGGAATTCGTATTCACCGTTCACTGCAGTACTATGGCTCTGTGTTCAAGATCGCAATGTTCGACCAGTGGCTGGTCATTGTTAGCGGACCAACGCTAGTCGAGGATATCAGGAAACGCCCGGACGACGAACTCTCGTTTGTGGAGGGTGCTACGGAGGTCCGCGGATCTCCACGGGTGCAGTTTCTCAACAATCGTGCTGATTTGGGTTGTCTACCCAGTTCGTGCCTGTGGGATATGCCCTTGGGCCCGAGCTTCGGGACCATTACCATCTGGATATCCTTCGGGACAAACTAACTCGTGGTCTTGCCGGAGTCCTGCCGGACCTGGTCGACGAACTCTCCATGGCGGTCCCAGAGTACATACCGGACAAGGATGACGGTAATCGCCACTTGTTGCTTATTTTCATCCATGTCTGACGGACTATTGACACAGAATGGGTGTCTGTCAACATGGTTGCATGCGCCCGGGAGATCGTGGCGCGCATAAGCAATCGCGTCTTCGTAGGAGTACCTGCATGTACGTACTCTGAGTAATATTGCGGCGACGTTCTGACCGACCAAATTTATCGCGTGCAGGCAGAAACCGGCGGTACCTCGACCTTGCGATTGGTTTCACTATGGATGTGCACAAGGACAAAACCATCATCAACATGTTCCCCGCTTCAGCCAAACCGTCAGGGTTTCGACGCCTTGCCTAACAACAGCCCTCAGCTGATATTCACTTCTAGGATCATAGGGCGTTTTGTCAGCTATGCACGAACAAATGTGCAGCACGTTCTCCCACTCCTAAAGCCGATCATTGAAGAACGGCGACTTTTGATCGAGCAGGGCAGCGATGACCAGCCAGTATGCCCCTCGCGCCTGGCGACTTGCACGAGCATTTCTCTGACTGTAACTCTTGTCAACCAGGACGATATGCTCCAGTGGATTACGGAGAAGGCAGTCACCAGAGAACATAGTGACCAGTCAATCGTGGAGCGGATTTTGTTTTTGAACTTCGCGGCCATCCATACCTCGTCCAACGTACGCGGTCGCGTCTATGATGATGTCAGCCTGAAGTGACACGTTACAGAGCATCACTCAGGCCCTATACCACCTCGCGGAGCAACCCGAGTATCTCCAGCCTCTGCGAGACGAGATTGAACCGATCGTTCGAGAGGAAGGTTGGACGAAAGCCGCTCTCGGCAAAATGTGGAAGACCGACAGCGTCCTGAGGGAGGCTCAACGAGTAAACGGCATCAACACGAGTGAGTTCACCACGCCTACCCGGCGACCGTTCTGGGCCCATCACTCATCGCCTGCGTAGTCTCGGTTATGCGCAAGGCAAAGAAGGATGTCGTGCTCAGCGACGGAACTCACATACCTCGAGGCACTCTGCTCGCTGCGGCCGCCGCGCCCATGCACCACGACGAAACTCTCTACGACAATGCTGGCGTATTCGACCCTTTCCGCTTCGCGCGCCAGCGGCAAGCCGAGGGGGAGGGCACAAGACACCAATACATCAATACCTCCGCTGACTACGTTCCGTTCGGCCATGGCAAACATGCATGGTGAGTCTCGTGTCTGTACCTTGCGTGTTTGCTCATGCGCCATCTTTAGCCCTGGGCGATTCTTCGCGGCGACGGAGCTCAAGGCGATGCTTGCGTTTATCGTACTCAACTACGACATGAAGTTCGAGGGACATGGGAAGCGTCCGGGGAACGTATACTGGGGTCCCGTCGTCATCCCCGCACCCAGCACGCGCATCCTCTTCAGGAAGCGCCAGGTTTCAGTATAGGCATCCGGCTAGGGTTTCTATCGGAAGGAAAAGGATTGAAGGTGATCCTGCAGACCACGTAGTAACCTGCTATTTCTCCGGGCTGGACCTGACAGCGCATTACAATGAACGCGACAAGCATAGGGAAAGTGCTGACCTGGCTGAATTCCCGACGCACCTGAAGCCACGCTCACCCTGACAGTGCAAACCGCACGATATAGAATAGACGTCTTACTTTGCTCAGGCCGTCGGAAGGAATCGGAATTCAGTTCGAACGCACGCCTACCTTCCTGGCCAACCTACCGAAGTCCATATGCGACCGCGTGGCAGTGGCCCACAGAGCAGAGAACGCGAGAGAATGTGAGAGCAGGGATGACGGGATGATGTTGATTGCAGCGGGGATCCAATAGCACATTGCAGAAAGCACAGAAACACGATGATTAGCGCAGTAATAAGGTGCAGGATGATAGCGAACTTTTCCAGGTCGTACGCCGGGACCTTCCTCTTCTCCCTTCCACACCTCTTCACACCACGACTACTACTCTCTCATGCACGCCTGAGACGCGCGAGGGGGCGAGTGTCAGCCCTAGGCGCGCGCCCGAGGAGCAGAGAGCAGCCGCTCACTCCTGGATCTTCGCGAGGATCTCCGAGTCGCGGAAGAGGTAGTACTCCTATACGCCAGTCGCGAGTCAGCAATAAGCTCACAGTAGGCCTAGATGCTTGTGTCACAGCTCACCTCGTCACCAAGCTTGATAGGGCTACCGCCCCAGCCGGGGAGGAGGACGCGGTCACCAGCCTTGACGTTGGTGGGCACAATCTTGCCGGTGCGGTCAGGCGCGCCGGGGCCGGTCGCGATGACGGTCGCCTCGGGGAGGGGCTGGCTCGTCGCAGACGAAGGGAGGTAGACACCGCTCGCGGTTTTCTGTGCATGCGTAGTCCCGCGCACACGCGCACGAACGTTGTCAGTATACTAGCGGTGGTCAAAGAGGTGCCAGCGAAGCGTACCGTCTCGGGCTTGAAACGGCGGACGAGGACGCGGTCAAGGAGGGGCACGACGGCCTTGATGGACTTGAACGTCGCCTGGGCAGCCTGCAGTCCGTTTGTTCAGTACGCTGTCCGTCGCGAGCAGCAGAGCAAGTATTAGCAGACCATTTGTGCAGAAGAAGAAAGCGAGAACGGAGGGCGCGGAGGACGAGAAAGAGGACGAGGAGGACGAGGAGGAGAGCGAGCGAGTGACAGAACACACTAAGCGCTCAATGACACGCCCCGATTTTTGTGGTCGTCTTTGTTTGTCCCGGCCAAACAACGCCCGAGAAGCGTCTAGAATCCAGAACCGCCGCCCACTTTCGCACTTAAGCTCGGAATAAATCACACTCGGGCAGTCTGTGGTGATGATGAATACGCATGTGTATGTGGTGGCCAAGCCAGAGGTAAGGAACGTCGTAAGGAGGAACAAATGGGCGGAATAGAATATAGGGATGTGTGAGTATACTACATTGCGACGGTCATGATCAAACGAGCAGCGAAGAAACGACGAAAGACGACAACGACACCGACGACTAGGCACGACTATCCGGACAAGACGAGGCGAGGGCGATATGAGACGAGACGAGACGAAATCAACGTGAGTATGTGTCGTGGATGGGCAGTGGGAGGTAGGTGGTTGGTAGCTCGAGCGGATGCGTATCTACTTACGACGACGCTCGGGCGGCCGATGCAGCGCGCGCGAGTCTATTATATGGGTAACGGTCATCATCGTCCACACCAAAGCCAGAGAGACAAACCAGAACAGAAAGAGAACAACGAACGCGAACACAAACATGGCCGACGACGAACGTTCAGTCGATCGCCATGTCCACGTCCTCGCTCGTCCCCGCGCCATCCCTCGGAGCAGCAGAGCCCTCTCTTGACGGCCCCGGCACACCCTCGCCCCGCGGACCACGATAACGCGGGCCTTGGATCCGCTGCATGAGGCGTTGCATCGCCTCCGGGTCGGGTGCCGTAGCCAACCGCGCCAAGACCTCCGCGTTCGAAGCAGCGAACGCCGATGTCGGCGTGTTGGCCACTGCAGTCGCGCTCGCATTGCTCGTGTTCGCCTCGGCCTCCGTGCCCGCCGCCGCATCTCTTGACGGATAGTTCCACCGTCCCTCGAGCACCGCCGTCAGCGCAGGCAGCGCGTGGCGTGCGGCCGCCGCTTGGGCTGGCGTCGTTCCCTGCCCAGTCATATCCCGCCGCCCGTTAGCCTCGTTGACGGCCCGAAGCACCTCGGGCGACACAATGCTTTGCAGCGTCGCGTGCATCTCCGCCCGCCAACGCGCATCCTGCGCACGCCAGTCGTCTCCCGCGCCCTGCCTCGTCGTGTCCACGCCACCTCCAGCCGCCGCTACTGCCGCCGCCCTCGCTTGCCTCTCCCGTTCTCGAGCCTCCCGCCGCTCGGCTCGTCCGACCACCGTCCCTCCCGTCGTGACAGAGGCATTCGCCAGGTTCGCCACGCCTCCAGGCGCCGCCGCCGTGCCAGTGGCAGCAGCTCCCCGGGAGCTCTCGCCGGTCTGGTGGTGGTGATGCTCGCCCTCTTCTTCTGGCTCCTTCGCACTGCACCAGAACCGGTGACCCTCGCTCCACGCCGTGCTCTGGCACTCCTTCCCGCAGTACTTGGCCTTCCTGCATCTCCGACACTTCGCAAACTCGCGGGGGAACCGTTCCCACTTCCCGCACAACACTACGAACAACCATCAGTACGAGACCAGCACCGCCAGTATACCCTCTGAACTCACTGTTCGCACACTGACGGATACCACCACGACTGTCGTCCTTCCGGCACGCGTTCCGCATGATGACGCCCGCCCAGTACTGAATCTCAGGAGGCAGACTCGGAGGTGGGTTAGACAGCTCGAGATCCGACGAACTGTGCCGGTACGTGAACCGCTCGACGAGCGCGAACACGTTCGTCATCCGCGGCTTCGAGCCTCCCTGCGCCGCAGCCGCACTCGAGCTCGCGCCAGCGGAGGCAGACGCCGAAGCCTTGTCCTTCTCTTTCTCCTTCTCCTTCCCACGGCCTGTCGCCGTGTTGAACGCCTTGACGAACGGATGCGAATCCTTAGCGGATGACGAGGAAGCTGAACTACCCGCGTTGGACGCCTGCGCCACACGGCTAGTCGACGTGGAAGAGGATACCGATGCGCTATTTGCGCCGCTGGAAGAGGAGGACTGGCCATAGCGCGCAGCCTCGTTCGCGAGTTGCAGCGTCGCCGGGTGGAAGCTTGGCCTCATGGTATAAAACGCCTCTCTGCAGTGCGGGTATTTACTCAGGTACGCCAGGAGCTGCAGGCTCAACAGCACATCCTCGTCGCGGTACGGTCCTGTTTCGGTCTCTCGTGCGTGATGATGGTGGTGATGGTGCCCCGCCCCGCCCGTGGCAGCGGTGCCTGCAGCGTTGGCTGCGTTCCCGCCGCGAATGGTGTTCTGTCGTGCAGGGGTGGCACCCTCGGCTTGTCGTGCTCCGGGAGTGTCAGCCACCGTTGGTGAGAGGAAAGCGCCAGCCATGTTGGGGCGTGCGGCTGTCATAGGGAGGTTTGTGGTGCCAGCACGGGGTGTGCGTTCACCAGCTCCTGCGTGGGCGTCAGCAACCGCACGGGCGGGAGGTCCGTCAATCGCACCAGGTGCCCCTGGGGGCGCGCCCATCGCAAAGTCGTCATTCGCCTCAAGTGAAACGATCCCATCTTCTACGCCAACACCGGTGACTACGCCCTCGTCGTTGATGACGATGTGTGGATCCGAGTTCATGTCCATCGACGCACCAGGCCCCGCAGGTCCGGCCGTGTCTGAGACGATCCCAACAGCTCGGCGAGAATGCGTCGCACGGATGGTGCCTGTGTCTGACGGCTGACGCTCGGGCGAGGGGGATGGCGCGTCGCCATCGCGGCTCTCGCGGTCCATGTCGACGTCGCCATCGTCCTCCGTCTCTGTTTCTGGTCTCGAGTTCGCGGCAGATGTGGATGTGGATGGGCCCGCCGAGGCCGCCGGCACGTTGAGTCGCGACCGGTGTGCTCGCCGCGTGGTGTTCGCAGGCTGGTCCCAGACGGGGCGAGCAATTATCGTACCACTGCGATCTCTCGCGGGCACGACGACGGTGCCAGTGGGGGTATTTCCGCCGTTGGGTGTCGCGTTGGTAGAGGTCTCTGCGGAGGTATCTGTATCCTGTGCGCGAGAAGCGCCGGGAGTTGCCTGTTCGGTCTGCATCGGCTCCTGTGCAATGTCAGTCGTCAGCCTGACAAACATACGGGGATAACGACCGGGACGCTGACGCACATCCTGGGAGGTGTCGATGGACGCGATAGATGTGTCCGCCGAACGCGCGAGTCGCTCGGTGGCGAGCTGGCGCTCCAACGCCCGCGCTATTGCCGCCGCTTGTTCGCGTTGTCTCGACTCGAGCTGGGCCTGTCGTCTCGCTAGACGTTGTTCTCTGCTCTCTCTGGGCATGCCGTTTGCACCAACGCTGGGGCCGACGGGGAAGCCTTTGCTAGCAAGCCACGCCTCAAGAATGCAGCCTACTACCTCAAGCGTCCCGGCCTGGACTACACGACTGCGGATTGGCTCGCTGCCGCGCACGCCGATGTTAACTATGCACTGAAAAGCAAGAGAAAAGCGATAGGCGGCATGCTTGTCCCATGTCTTAGGTAGAAGGGTGGGGACAGGCTTTGATGAGTGGGCGCCAGGAGGAGAGAGACCATAGAAGATGGCGGGGTTTTCTGGCGGTGGTGGCGAGATGCAAAAGTCATGAAGAATGCGTACGAGACGTTCAAGGCCGCCATCCATGGTCATAATCTCTCGGATACGAGGAGATGTGGAGGTGAGATAGACGAGATGGGTGAGGGAGTTGAAGAGCGGCAAGGGCGAGTTGGTGTCCAGTGCTGCGGATGAAGATGAGCATGAACACCTTCTCAGACATAGCCTACAGTTCTACGCGTACCTCTTCTATCATAGAGCTGAGAGGAGATGCAGACACAGGCCCGATTCTGGGCTGGGAATGCAAAGTTGGACTCCCGCATGTCTCGGACAAAAGCAGTGGCTCTGAGACGATCACGACAAGACGCAAGAGGAGGACGGGGGTAGCTCTGGAGTCGTCGTCGGCGGGTGCGCCGGCGTTGAGGTCGTGTGTGTTGTCGTCGAGGCGGATAGCGAGGAAGACGAGGAGGATGATGTTGAAGGCGTCGTCTGCGCGCCAGGCCACACCTGATCTGACTGATCCTTTGTTTACCTCTGTTTGTCACCGGTGGCTGTCACCGCGTTCGGCGTTTTGGCTCTCGTTCGTTTTTGCTTCCGTCGACCATCTCCTGTTCTCTTCCAACGCGAACGCAACGCTTTGCGCAATGAATACGACTACGCAGCTGCGTAGACTGTGCTGCAATATATCAGCGTGGTAGGCTTACTCTCGCATTAAAATCGATGATAGTCCCGCGATGCTCTTGTGATTCGGATGCTGTGCAAGTTAACGCGTCTTGTTGGTCGCACGACCTACCATCTGCCAGGCTGCCCTGCTTCCACCTTCCTCAGTACCCTTCCTGCCAGGTGAATCTGTTCAACACTTGTTGCGAATGCTAATCCGGATACTTACCAGTCTCATCCCTAGATATCACCGGTCGCAGGTCGAATTGCAGATAGCAATAGCGAGATCCGCCATGACCGTCGTGTGTGAGCCATTGTCCTCACGGCCGCCACGGTTATGACGAAGGTCTCCGTGCTGAGAGCTTCACCGAGCTTCATCAGGCCACTTGAATCTGCGAGCTCAATTGCCTATCGTTGCAAGGATCTTCTGCGTCGCGCGTCTCTTTCGTGCCGTGGGAAGTCACTCGGGGCAAGTGGTTTTTGACGCAACTCAGTATGCAGCAGGTGACAGTCTCAGCGGTCAGAAGTTTCACGACCGTCTTCTCATCCGCCGGTCATTGTCAAGGAGTAAGGTAGAATTATCGTAGGTGCGGATCGCAGCGGCTCAGTTTGCGCTCTGCATGTACGCATGGGGCCCTAGGATCTGATCTATTACGCTCGGATATGTAAGGCGAAGACTAGACGAGGTGGGCCTCGCTCAAAGAAACCGACATCATCCGCGGCTGCGATCTTGGTTCCGCGAGGTGCAGGAGGAAGCATTTTGATGACGCCAAGTCAGCCGGTGAGCGGTAGACCAAACTGGGGTAGGCACTAGGCACTTGGGCGAGGTGGAGATGTTCCATTGTGGTTCATAAGCCCCTGAAAGAAGGTTCGGCGACGCGGTGCAACGAAAATGAAGAGGAAGATGAGTTGTTGGGTGTGTTTTCACATGAAAGGAAATGGCTCATCGATGAAGGTTTGCAAAAGTGGGTCAGTTGAGGATGTGTTCCTGGCTTGTGCTGGTATGGTTGTGCGGGGATCGGTTGCGAGGGCAGATCGGAGATCGTTCGCAAACGAATCAGAATGTTGCCAGCGCCGAGCGGACGCCGGGGAAAAGTATTTGGCCGTCGGCCCCGCATGCAACAGCGAACCCCGCACAACCTCCAGTTCAATGCCGCTACCGGGGTCGGGCATTGTGCCCGTCTGAAAGACATCGTACTGACGGGATAGTTCGCCCTACCGCCCACGGTGTGCACGGATCCGAACTTTATCTGCATTTCTCACACAGCATGTTCCCGTTGGAGGAGCGTTCATCCTGTTTTACGCCAGGCAAGCAGCCACGGGAACTGGAGATGACGAAAGGGAGCATCAGCCAACGTTCCCAAACCATCACCTCCATCAATCCTCGCTAAACTCCTCCCCCGCATTTGTGGGCGACCCGGGTTTGTGCCTGGGTCAGACGACCTCTCCTCACCACCGGTCCGTCAAAGTCGTCCACATGCTTCTCCCATTCAACATCCTTCTAGCGCGCTATAAAACCTCGCTCTCGCCCCTCCCTTGAGCGTGCCCCCGGGTGTGGTCTCTGCTCTTTTGCCTCTCACCTTACCAGCGATCCAGCGCATCTCTCGCTCTCGCTCGGTCATTCACCACCATGGGTAAAGGCGTACGTCCCTCTTCCCAAACATTTGTTCAAACACGCGCTGAACGTCTCATGTCTCGCTTCACAGTACAGCGCTGCCATCGCGTCTAACCCGGTACGTCCCCTTCAGTGATCCCGTCGCGCCACCAGATGTGCTCACTGACAGTCTCCCCTACCCGCAGTACATCGTCGGTAAGCCTCACAGCCACCTGCGCCCACACGTCCTCCACCTCCGCATCCACGTTCCTGACCCAACCTGTGTCGTCCAACTTCAGGTTCGTTCGCATGTATCGGCGGTGGGCTCTTCGGACTGGACATCTCGTCCATGTCCGGCGTCCTTTCCAATGACGCCTACAAGAACACCTTCGGCAACCCGGGCCCCAACGCCCAGGGTGCCATCGTCGCCTCCATGCCCGCAGGCTCCTTCGTCGGTGCCCTCGCGGTTTCAAAGCTCGCCGATCTCTTCGGCCGCAAGTGGACGATCATCCTCTCCGGCTGGATCTGGGTCATCGGTTCTATCCTTCAGTGCGCCGCCGTCGTAAGTGTCTCGTCCCCTCCGTTCTCCAAGATTTCAGCTCTCGTCTGGCGGAGAGCACGCTCTCGGCGTCATCTGGGGCTTGAGATTGCTATTGGCTCCGACGCAGATAAGCTGCGGAGCTTCGGTGTGGCTGCATGCTGAGATCGCGGCTCACCGGGAGCTTCGTCGAAGCACCTTCGTACACTCTTCTTTTCCCATCATGTGCACCAGCTGACATCGCCATACTCCGTCTAGAACCGAGGCATGCTCGTCGTCGGCCGTGTCATCTCTGGTCTCTCCGTCGGCATTGCCTCCGCCATCGTCCCGCTCTACCAGTCTGAAATTACCGAGCCCCGCATTCGTGGCCGTATCGTGTCTATGCAGCAATGGTACGTCGCATCCCATGTCCTCACTATGGAGGCGGTCGTTCAAGGTGACGTTTGATAGGTCGATCACGTGGGGTATCCTCCTCCAGTACTTTGTCGAGTTTGGGTGCTCGTACATCGACGGCGTCGCGTCATTCCGCATTCCGTGGGGCCTCCAGATGATTCCTGCCATTATTCTCTCCCTCGGCATGATGTTCTTCCCCGAGTCACCCCGTTGGCTCGTCGACCACGACCGGTACGCATCCTCACACGCCCCTTCTTTACGTTCACACTCGCTCATACCGGCCCGCTGAATCTAGCGCGGACGAGGCGCTCGAGATCCTCGCCGACCTGCACGGCAAGGGCGACCCGAACAACGAGCTCGTCCAGCTCGAGATCAACGAAATCAAGGAGCAGGTCCGCTTCGAGCGCACCGAGGGCGCCAAGTCGTACCTCGACCTCCTCAAGCCAGGCATCTTCCGCCGTGTCACGCTCGGCGCGTCGCTCCAGATGTGGTCGCAGCTGTCGGGCATGAACATCATGATGTACTACATCATATACGTCTTCCAGGGCGCCGGTCTCACCGGCCGCCGGGGTAACCTCATCGCGGACTCGGTGCAGTACGTGCTCAACGTCGTGTTCACGATCCCCGCCATCATCTACATCGACAAGTGGGGTCGCCGCCCGATGCTCCTTGCCGGCACGCTACTCATGGGCTTCTGGCTCATGCTCGTCGGTGGCCTCCAGGGCCGCTACGGACACTGGGGCGAGGTCGACGGCGACCGTGTCTGGGTCATCAGCGATCACGACGGCATCACGAAGGCGGTCATCGTCTTCTCCTACCTCTTTGTCTGCAGTTTCGCCATCACTATGGGCCCCGTCTCGTGGACATACCCCGCCGAGATCTTCCCTATGCGCGTGCGCGCCAAGGCCGTCTCCTTCTCCACAGGTAAGCCTCCAACTCTTCCGCTTTTATTGTCGGCACCTACTCACCCGCGCCCAACCCACCCTCACAAGCGGCGAACTGGGCGTTCAACTTCGCGCTCGCGTGGGCCGTCCCCCCGGGTCTCTCTAACATCGCATGGAAGACGTATTTCATCTTCGGCGCATTCAACTTTGGCGCGTTCATCCACATCTTCTTCATGTTCCCCGAGACGGCCGGCCGGACGCTCGAGGAGATCGAGGACGTCTTCGCCCAGGGCCACATGTTCACCGCCTGGGCCATCAAGCGCGACGTCGGCAAGCGGACGCTCGAGGACGTTGTGCGCAGCAACAAGGTGAGCTGCTTAATGTTGAGATATGGTAGGCGCGTCGATTGCTGACTGGATCGTTTGTCGCGCAGCACGAGATCCACGAGGTCGACAGCCGCGACGAGAAGGCCGTGGCATAATCAGCCGCTCCTTCCCCTCGTTATCTCCCGCTCCATCACGGAGCCCTCTCCCCTCCCCAATCCTCCCCTCCCCTTTGCTTCATGACAAATTGGGATTGAGGTGCTTCCGGCCACTGTGTGTGTTCGGCTCCTCTCTCCGGACCTGGTGAAGGACGCCTCCCGTATGACGATGATACGACCTGTTCTAGTATCCATGTATTACTAGTGCCTGATGCTAGCGCGCTTCGCCTTTCTTCGTATGTGGGCCGGAGACTCAGAGTGGTGTGGGACGCACTCGTTGCACCCCTGAAGACTGAAGAATATCCACTCTGTGCCGACCGTGGACGTGGCTGAAGCTTTGTGATCGTGGCACTGGGCGCCCTGTCGGCGGAAGAGTTTGGAACGCCCGTTGGCATGGTTCGACAGCCTCAGGCCCGGGTGTACTAACAATTATGCTAAGGGCGCAAGCAAAGCTTTGGGGCTGCATGTAGCACGACCGCAGCGGCTATCCAGAGACTCAAAACACATGGGCGGCCGTCGTCAATGGACACTAACACATACCTTGTCCAACCAGCTACCAACCCAGCATCGGACACACGCCTAACATAGGACAACATGGTCTGACTGACGTCTCAACCCGCTACTACCTCCCTCGGACCCGAGAACAGTATCGTTGAGTGGTTCGCGCAGGGATCGTGGGGGGTTCCGCGGGGTTACTTACTACTGGCATCGTTCATCGTGCAACACTTGTCCATGGACCTGCCACCGAGCACCCCGCGCTCCGATGTTTGGCACAGTGGACGCAGTCTACTGGGATAAGAGTCATGACTGTCAGCACTTTGATAGTAGAAACTTTATACCGTCCGGCGTTATCTCAGTGGCGGCCTATCCAATGAATATGAATCTTAGTAAAGCAACATCAGTCCACATGTGCATCGCACGTTCAGTGCGCACATCCTTATATGCACCCGTTATATGCAGTGTGGAGGTACTGTAAGGCCCAGTCGGAAGAGGGGCAAGCTTGTGAAGAGCACACGAGTGTCGAAAGAAGCGCGTTTATAGCTGAAGGCAAGAGCGGAGATTCACATCAATCCGATATGGTGTAGTGGCTAACATTATCGCCTCTCACGCGATAGCCCGGGGTTCGATTCCCCGTGTCGGAACGTCTTTTTTGCAGTTAAACGGTTGAAGTTATGCCATGCAATCACTGGTCATGTTATTATATGGACAGAGGTCCGATACCGGGTGCTACGTTCGATAATTCTATGTACCAGTCATGAGTGTAACGAGCCAGCTCGGTCAAGGAGCAACCGATTGCTTGCACAGCGAGCTGAAAGCTTTGGTGCAATGTGCCCCATTATCGATGCGGTATTCTCCCAATCATGAAAGGTCGAGTCGGTCGGAACACACTTGGATCTGACATTCGTGCTAGTGTTTCAAGGAGGGACGCTTGCGCCCACTTGAAGACCGATGACAAGCACGAGCACGTACAGCCCATTACTACGCCTGCCATATCCGGCATGCGCCCGGCTTCAAGTTGGTCAGCGTGGGACGAGCGATCGCAGATTCCGACGCGTCGCGACTGAGACGCCTTCAGGCCGCCGCTATCACAATGTTCGCAACATATCATCGTATCCGTTTAAAGTATGGCCGGGTCCTTCAACATCCTACAGGAACCGTCCGTCCCCCATCCATCTTCCCCGCGGAAGTGCTGCTTCTCTCTGCAGGACCTTTCGTCGCATCCGTGACAGTACGCACATGTCCTCAGTTACCCCAACCGCTTCCCGGGAAAGCCACACGCCGCCGCTGTCGCTAGCCGCCGGAACGCCAGACGACTTGTCAACATCTATAGCAGAGAAGAGGGATAGCATCGTGGACGTGAAGGGCATCGAGCCACCTCGCTCATTCCTGAAAGATGTCATCCTGATATGCACCGTCACGCTTGCCATGATACTGAACGTAAGTCGTGTCGCTTAGATTGCAACTTAGGGCACGGTGGATAATAGAGGGTTTATAAACTCACAATTTTCAACAGCGGTTATTAACTGTTAGTAACTGTGTGTTAACAAGTCGGGTCGAACTGGGCTGTGTAGAATTGTGAACAATCAACAAGGCATGGTGCGAACGAAGGGCGTCTAAATTCCTGAGATGGAAGTCCTACCGAACACCTGGTACCATCGGGCACAGGGACCAAATCGGGCACCGGCGCCTTTATACGAAGTTAGATCCTGCGGCGTATCGCATTGCTTTCGTCTACTCATTCATATCTGCTTTCTGTCTTGCCTTGAGCCCTCCATTATATTCACGCAACCATGCCTAGCCACATATCTACGACAGAACGTCTCAAGGAACTGCAACGGATCCTCGAGGATCTCCCAACTTGCCTTCCTGAACCAGCAATCTCCGACTCCAGGTTTGGGCACCTCATCGGTTTTGTGGCCGATCCCGATGATGTAGAGGACATTGGGACGGTAGAAGGGGCTGTTAACCGTACTCTTGAAGTCGCTTTTGGTGCGGAGGCTCGCTCAAAGGGTATTCTATTGATCAATGAGCGCGGCCCTGGCATCTGTGGCCTTGTCGATGCACTGCGTGTCTACCAGAAGGCTTGCGTTGACCCCGAGTCAGACGCTATACTTCTCAAGTGGATTGAAGACATCCGCACTGGAGCAGAGGCTATCTACACACAGGCAGGCAAGAAGGTCAGGCAGATCTACTAATGGTACGCTGAAAATTGGGCGGACCCGTGTACTCACCTGTTACTATTTCTACTTAGTTTCCTCCACCCGACATGACAATGCCAACCTCCGACAATAAGAGGCCGGATAAGAAGCGAAAGGCATCTCAAGATCTGGAGGAGGTCGCCTCAGAAGACGTAAGTTCCATGGGTTCCCTGCGTAACCTTTGGCGGATACTGACCTACCTATCCAGGACCTCCCAAGAGGGATAGCTGGAGTGAAAATAACCGACCTTATCGACATTCCGTGGTCCACCGGGGTCAGAGCTGGACGGCCTCCCAAGGAAGAAATCAAAGCTTTCGTGATCAGATGCAAACACAGGGAGTCCGGCAAGATCTTTCACCGCTGCAAAGGAAGTGGTTGTACTTACTTCCGGGCGGGTCAACCCCAGGCCTCCCGGGTTCTGAAGCACGCCGTGATTTGCCGTGCTCTGTCAGTGGACGATCGTCAAAAAGCGAACCGATTCTCTGCCGAGCATTCTCTGGGGGCAAAGCTAGGGGAGCTAACCATCAAGGAAGGGAAGAAATCGAGAGCAACTTCCGGTGAACCACCTGCGACCGACTCTGACAACTCCGATAGTAGTTCGGTCAACCCATCAGACCGTCCCTCTGTCCATCGACCGGCACCATCGCCCTTCCCAGCAAATCTACTGGCTGAGAAGGCTACTGCGATTGGCCGGGAAGAACTGCGCAACAAAGCGGATCTCCAGATCGTAAAGTTGATCTGTATGCGCGGCCTTATCCCTTCGATGGTCGACTGGAAGGAATGGAAGAATTTTGTCCTCGTGCTGAACCCAAAGTACAAGCCAACATCGTCTACGATGTTCCGGGACGTTCACATCCCGGCCGAAGCTGCCCAAGTACGCGTACTCCAACAGACCGCTCTCAAGAAACTACAAAACCTCACGCTCACCTACGATGGTGCAACAATCAAGCGGCCACAGTCCATATACACAATCCACGTGACCACTCAAGACCGACGTGTGTTTCTCGTTGACAGAGCTGAGATGTCACGGGATGTACACACTGCAGAACATGTGAGAAACATACTCCGTGAGGTACGTAGTAGCGGTGACTGATTGCCTGACTCGGAACATATTTCTGACATACCTCTCCCTCATAGATTATGGAGGCAATTGGGATTGAACGGTTCTCGGGAGTGTGCTCTGATAGTGCCGGGAACACCCGCAAAGCTCGCGAGCTTCTCGCTGAGGAGATCGCTGGGTTGCTCAACCTCCCCGATTGTTGCCATCACCTGCAGAACACCGCTAAGGACATCAGCAAGCTTCCAGAGTTCAAAGGGGTCAGTTCGCATGAGATATACCACTGGATTACCGTGCGCGTTCACCACTGACAAATTGACCATAGTTCATATCTAACCTGCGCAAAATTGTGCAATACTTCTGGAAATCGACCAAGACCTCGAATGACTTTGCCGCTGCACGCCTTAAAGAAGGTCTAACACGTGGGTTGCAAGCGGTCGGGAAGACCAGGTTTGCGTCCGTCTACTGGAGTGCTGAGTCACTACGGACCTGTCTCCCGCTCATACGGCAGCTCGTGAGCTCTGGGAAGCTCGTGATCCGGCCACGGACGGTATGTGATTATTGGTGCATTGCTGCGTTGATCATGACCATCTTATGCAACGGCCATATCCCAGACAGAGAAATTCAATGTCGGACTATTGCAAGAGAACAACATGGCGTCTATGAAGTTCGAACAAGAGCTTACACGCTATACATCAATCCTCACACCCATCGCACATGCCATCAAGTGCCTTGAGGCAACCAACACCACTGCCGCAGATGTCTACATTTTCTGGCTCGGGGTCGCGTCCTCACTTCGCGATCTATTTGGCCAACCCAAGGAGCAGAGCGGCGTGCCCGATGAACTCTCCCAGAAGATCACGGCCATCGTAAACAAGCGCTACAAGGAGATTATCGATAACACCCCCACCGATATTTACTTTGTTGCGTTCTTCCTGCATCCAAGTATATCTAAATTTATGTACTGCACTGGATGAGATCTGACCGATCTTCTTCGCAAAGTACTCACGCGCCGACGTCCTGGGCAAGCCAACATCAGTATCGAATGCTATATTCGTCCCACCACTCAGTGCTGTTAGAACATCAGCAAGCTCTGGCAGCAACGACGACTCACTCAAAACTCCGTATCCCCGTGCGTACACCCGGGTGAAGGAGTTCTTGAAGTCGCTGCTACAAGCGGAGGTTAAGCGTAACACTCATCCTTTGGTCGGCAAGCTAGGGGAAGCAAAACTCGCTGAGGAACTCCGCTTTCAGCTGTTCGCCTATGCCCACGGACACTATCCATTCAATGCGGAGTACCATAACCGTAAACTCGAAGGGGATGGAAATCCAGTGCTCGGCTGGTGGATGGACTTGCGAAAACACACTCACGCCCGTACTCTGGCGGTGAGTTCAGCTCTCATTGTATAGACATAATCTGATAGATCTGATACAGATGCTGGCAATCAAGATATACTCTCTTGCCGTAAACTCGATGGCAGAGGAGCGGACTATCTCCACATTCACATGGCTCAACTCGAACCTTCGCAATGGTCAGCATGCGAAGACTCTGGTCGACATGGTACAGATACGGCAGTGGTACATGTATCAGGTACGCAAAAGGCGATGCGAGCCACCCCACCGGCGCCGCCCATGTTGATTCTCGGGCTGTCATGCTGATCTGACACTCACAGGACTATCCCGATGTAAAACCCAAGACCCATCCAACAGTCCGGTGGGCTGACATGGACGAGAAAGTGTTCCAGCAACGTCAGGCTGCAGTGGTCAAGGAAGGCCAAGAGGATGAGGACGAGTTTTTTGACGGGTTGCCATCTGAGGATGGCAACAGCGGACGGGAACCGGCTGAAGATCCTGTGGATGATGTCTTCGCCCTGGACGAGCTCGCTGACCTGTCTTCTAAGATGTTGCGGATGATGCTCAGTGATGGGAAGGAGGAGGAACATGGCAGTGAAGATGACGGCGAGGACGTTGGAACTACGGCAGCAGCGGAGTCTACCGCAGCAAAGACCACGGAGCCGAAGAAGGCGGATTATGAGTGGTAGTTAGAAGAAAGAATTATTCACCGCCGCGCTTGTTAGAAACGTGTTATTCACAGTTACTAACAGTTACTAACTCCGCTGTTATAAACAGTTCATAATGCCCTGTGAGATATGCCTTCTCGCGCCCCTCGTTACTAACTGTGAGTTAATAATCCCATGGATTATACACGACGCCCTATTGCAACTGACGCTTACATTGGCTTACATAGACTGCAAACAATACCGCTGTTGGTATCGCTCTACCGACAATCGGAAGGGAGCTCAATATCGTCGAATACAAGCTTCAGTGGATCGTTAATGCGTACTCGCTCAGCTCCGTATGTATACCCCTTCTTCCTTCCATCTAATGTCCCCCTCACCCAAAAAACGTAGGGCTGCCTTCTGTTATTCCTCGGTCGTATTGCAGACCTCTATAGCCGCAAGTACACGTTCATTGGTGGTTGTGCTATCCTGGGAGTAATCGGCTTGGGCTGTGGCTTCGCGCAAGGTATATACCGCTCTCTCGGTGCTACTGTCAAACTTTCTCATACCTGCCTTTACTAGATGAGATCACACTTGACGTACTGCGAGGTGTCCAAGGGATCGGCGCTGCTGCATGTATACCGGCTGCCGTAAGTCGGTTAGCGTCTTTGCTGCGCACCTAGGCTTACAGCCGTAAATCAGCTCGGAATCCTTGCGCGTAGTTTCCCCCCTTCCCCGCTTCGCTCTATTGCCTTCGCTACCTATGCGGCGGGCGCTCCTGTGGGCGCTGCGATAGGCTTCACTATCGGAGGCGTTCTAACACAACTCACTGAGTACGTCAATATAAATGTTTTGTCTTTGTGAGCATTGCTCACCGTCGCACAGTAAAACATGGCGATCGACTTTTTGGTTCCTTTCAGGACTTAGCGTTATTTGTTGCATTGGCGGATTCATTTCCATCGACAACGACTTCTCTGAAGGCCTGATAGATCGGTACGTACTTGTCCCAGGCGTGCGCTTTTCGCCAGCTCAGGCTGACGGGCTGTACTTGCAGACGTGTTGATTGGCTAGGAGCATTCCTTGTCACTGCTGGCCTGACGTTTATCATCTTCGTGTTGAGCGATGGCAGCATCGCGTCAAACGGCTGGAAAACTGGGTGTACGTTAGCTCACTCCCTAATAGATATGTTGTCAGACTCATCTCGCCGCCCAGACATCATCGCTCTACTCATTGTGGGCGTTGTGCTCCTCGCGCTTTTCGTCTGGTGGGAGCATCACTTGGAGCAATTGCACGAGCGCGGCGAAGCTTCGCTTGACAAGTGGTGGACACCGCAGCCCCTCATGAGCGTCACCGTTTGGACGCGCGCACGAGGGAAACTCGCGGTAGTGCTTTTGATCACCTTCCTCGAGTGGTGCGGCTTCAACGTCTGGGTATTCTGGGTTCAGGTGCATTTTTTTTTGCACATACTAGGTGCTAAGTTGAGCTGATGACATGGATCGTGTATAGCTCTACTACCAAGACTATCTCGGACTAAGCCCGATCCTGACAATGATCCGAATGCTACCCATGTCTGTTACAGCTGTGCAATCTCGTCGTTGCCCTTGTGGTCGGCCGCATTCCTGTTGTCTATCTCATTGGTAAGTCAGAAACCAGGCTCGCCGTTGTTGCATGGGACTAACCCTCATTTGTAGTCATCGGCACGCTATTCACCGGAGTAGCCAACCTTCTCTTCGCCGTGATTGACCCCGCCGCCCCTTTCTGGGCGTTCGGCTTCCCCGCCGCGATCGTCTCCGTCTTCGGCGCCGACTTCGTCTTCGCTACCGGAACGCTCTTCGTTGCGAAGGTCTGCCTTCCGCACGAGCAATCCGTCGGCGGGGCACTCTTCCAGACTCTGACCCAAGTTGGAACGGCGTTCGGCGTTGCGATCAGCACTATAGTTTTCAACTCGACGATCGCGAAGTCGTCGTTCCAGTACGGAATCGTGGTGAACAAGTCGGGTACGAATGCACCACGACCTGCGCAGCTTGTAGCGTACAAGGATGCAATGTGGAGCGGCTGCGGATTCGCCTTCGCTGGTACGTTTCTTTGCTCTCCATGTATGACTTACAGGGCTGATTGATTGGCGCAGGCGCGATATTGGCTTTGGTTTTCCTGCGTAGCGTCGGCATCGTTGGACACCGGAAGGAGCAGGACGCCAGAAGCGATACGACTGCTCACGATGAGGAAGCGGCCACGGTCCCGCCGGTACGCACCCGTTAGCGATGTTTTCCGGATTATGCTGAGTGCTCATGATTTATATTTTCAGAGCCATATCTGACTGAAACTCTGCACGGCATCGCCTCGACACATTCACTCACGATTTAGACCCTCAACCTTCGTTTCCCTTGCGCGCAGGTTCTTATGCAACACTCACGCACACCCACGCATCCATAGAATCTCGCAACATATTGTTAAATCGTTTGCACGTACTCCTAATATGTACATTTGTACGCCGTAATAACACGTCTCAATCTAAGCTTAAGGGCCCCTTCAATCTAATGCAACCTCGATGTCTAGATAGCAACAGATCAGCACATAACTTATATAGCAAGCGCTTGTAAGTCCGATATGGTGTAGTGGCTAACATTATCGCCTCTCACGCGATAGCCCGGGGTTCGATTCCCCGTGTCGGAACATTTTGTCCATGTCTGCGGCAAACGTTCACCTCCATGCCTGATCAAGTTGAGCGAGTCGGGCTCGTAAACTCCGCCTTGCTTACGACCACTCTCACTCTTCTTCCGATTCGAGTGCAATTCTCGATGCGTCCAAGAGTACATGCAAACTTGTCTACGTGATGCAACCTCTTGACAGCACTCGCATCTGCCGAGACGTTCGAAGTTGGCGGTGCTTGAGCGGACATCCATGCTGGGCAGTGATCATGGTCGGTACGGTGGGGAAGCTGTCTAATATAGCGTTCTACGATTTTGTCTGACGCGATGGGTCGCGCGCGGCGGTGAACTTTTCAGATATGTGCGATGGATCGCTGGCCCATGCTCAGATGGCTGTCTCCTGCTCATGCCTTATGCGGAGACTTTGTGGCCATTACGCCCGCCAGATCTCACCTTGGACGACCGTACACCATCTGCAGCGCACTCAATCTCAGATCATGCAGGACGACTCGAGCAGACCATCAAGCGCTGGAGGTTGCTTCTGCTTCATAAAGCTCTTGGTCGGAGATACCTCAAAGTCGCCCCATTCTTGCTAGCGTCCGAGACCCATCCCCCCGGAGGTATCAGCTTACAAGGTGACGACTGTACTTGCCCTTCACACATCTTGGTATGCTCTGTAGTATTGATCATACTGACATGCGACAACAATGCCGTCGTAGTTTGCAGACGATATGTCCATAGACACTGTAGAGAAGGAGGACAGCCCTGCGACAGAATACGGCATGCCGCCCAGAAATCTCAATCGCTCGCTATCCCGCAACGTCATCCTGATATTCACGGTCACCTTGGCCATGATCCTCAACGTATGTCCATTCGTTTGATCAATTCCATTGGCTTCCTCGCTGATCACATGCTCACACTAGACTGCAAACATCACTGCCCCTGTGATATCCCTCCCAGTAATCGGGCGAGAGCTCAACATCGTCGAGTACAAACTTCAATGGATCATCTCTGCCTACTCGCTGAGTTCTGTCCGTGCGCATCTCATCATATTGTTTGATCTGTGGTTGACCTCACGTTCAGGGCTGCCTACTCTTATTCTTCGGCCGGATAGCGGATCTGTATAGCCGCAAGTACACCTTCATCTTGGGCAGCGGCGTGATGGGTGCGCTCGGCCTGGGATGCGGCTTCGCACAAGGTACGGATATCGACCCTTCTGTCTAATCTTTTCTCTCATGTGCGTTGTCTAGATGAAGTTACCCTTGACATTCTGCGAGGACTGCAAGGAATCGGTGCCGCCGCCTGCATACCCGCCGCAGTAAGCCCTTGTTCCCCTTGCGATTCGATATTCCGCCCAACATACTCCACGCCACAGCTCGGTATACTCGCACACAGCTTTCCTCCCTCTTCCATCCGGTCTGTCGCATTCGCTACGTTCGCTGCAGGAGCACCCATTGGCGCGGCTGTCGGCTCGGCTGTCGGAAGCGTCCTCACTCAGCTCACAGAGTATGAACTTGATACTTCTTGGCTCTTCTAGCTCTTCCGCCGTACGCTGACGTATTGGACTTTGCCAGGAAGACGTGGAGGTCGACATTCTGGTTCCTCGCAGGACTCAGCGCGGTGTGCTGCATAGGTGGGCTTATTTCAATCGACAACGATTTCGTGCACGGCGTGGTAGATCGGTATGTCCTCACTCTGCGACTTGCAATCTACCATCCTCGTAATGGGCTGAACCTTGGCTCATAGGCGGGTCGACTGGCTCGGAGCATTTCTTGTGACCACTGGCTTGACGTTGACCATCTTCGTCTTGAGCGATGGCAGCGTCGCTCCCGATGGATGGAGGACTGGATGTACGTGCCCGTGTTGTCAACCTTCGGGCATAATCGAGCTAACCCGTTGCCACCGCAGATGTCATCGCGCTCCTCATCGTCGGTGCGGTATTTTTGGGTCTATTCGTCTGGTGGGAACACTACCTGGAGCAGCTGCACGAACGTGGAAAGGCATCTCGCGAGCAGTGGTGGACGCCTCCGCCACTCATGAGCGTCACTATCTGGACGCGTGCTCGAGGCAAATTCGCGGTTATGCTCGCCATCGCATTCCTTGAATGGTGCAGCTTCATGTCATTCATGTTCTGGATGCAAGTAAGCGTCTCTGCCCCTGCGCGAGCCTGATTGGAAGGTCATTGATGTGCTGACGAGCGCGTATGATCTTAGCTCTATTACCAGGATTACGTCGGCCTGAACCCTGTCCTGACTATGGTCAGGATGACGCCCATGTTCATCACGGGCATCATCTGCAACCTCGTTGTTGCCCTCGTCGTTGGCCGAATTCCGGCCGTGTTCCTCATCGGTACGCTCACACACACGCGCCATATGCGTCTCATCTGTTCAACTCCTCTTCAACAGTGATTGGAACGCTCTTTACTGGGCTCGCAAACCTCCTCTTCGCGGTCATCGATCCCGCTGCGCCCTTCTGGGCGTATGGCTTCCCTGCAGCCATCATCTCTGTCTTCGGGGCCGACTTCGTCTTTGCGACCGGCACTCTGTTCGTCGCCAAGGTCTGCCTCCCACACGAGCAGTCCGTCGGCGGTGCGCTCTTCCAGACCCTCACGCAAGTCGGAACAGCCTTCGGCGTGGCAATCAGTACCATCGTTTTCAACTCGACAACTGCCAAATCATCCAAGCAGTATGGCGTGGTGGTGAACGAGTCGGGGACGGATGCCCCGCGGCCCGCACAGCTGGTGGCGTACAGGGACGCGATGTGGACCGGGTGCGCGTTCGGTCTTGCAGGTGAGTAGTACCAAGATCTCACCGTGACGCCGGACAACCGAGAACTCTGACTGAACAATAACTAAATATGCTACAGGCGCGGTCTTGGCAGTCACCTTTCTGCGGGGTGTGGGTGTGGTTGGGCACCGAGATGGCACCGCGAGTGCGACCGACGAGCTCACTGCATCCGCTAAGCAGTGTCACTGGCAAGCGGTTCAGCACAATACCAGATTTTATTAATTGCACAAGTCCAACATAGGTGCCTACTGCAACGCTCTTGTACATGATTCAAACGTAGTCATGAGATATACCTATACTCAGGGTGCACGGCGGGGGGCGTCGTTGCTGTAGGCAGGAGATGTGGCAGAGCACCCAAGTACAGGCCTGCTGGATATTGCGCAATGACCCCGTGACGGTGAAGATTTCCGCACGGAACGTGTGGTATAGCGACCGCTGGCGACGTTGCTGCTGCTTGTGAGCTATAGATTCTGAGGTATGGGGACAGCTGAACCGTGCTTCGCCGCAATGCCCGAAGCCCACGAATGCACTCGACGTCGACGTAGTGCATGTCCGACGGACAGTCGTGAGCTCGAGATGCTCGTGGGCAGCGCATGGGGGTTAGTCTACTGCCAAGCCTGAGAGTCGCTCGATCCGCAACCCCGGAGAGAGGCCCAGCCTTCAATATCGGACGGTGAGAAACACTGACGTCAAGGCCCTCGCATTCGCATGTTCGCCATGCGTCGTTATTCATGAACGCTCGTCTTCGGACGGCGTCTCAGTCCCTCTGTCAGGCTTGGCGTATTCGGAGGACGATCGAGTGCTCACGCTCAGCTGAATATGCTTGTACAGCCCTGCCGCGAACAAGCGGCGAATCCGAGACGTGGCACATAGTCACCGCGCGAGCCCGCCGTCCATGTTCACTTACAGACAGTACGTAAGCCTCAGAGCCCGAGCTGCAGTTGAGCCCGCGTAAGGGGCAATGCTAGGATCGGTGTGATATCTGGATGACATCCCATCCACGGCTCTCGCACTCACCGCCTTTCGAGCCCGCGAACTCCTGTCGCTGATGGCATCCGCGACAGGGTTATCAACACCTAGTCCAAAGCCGAAAGATTCCGTATTGGGATACCATCGCGTGAAAGCTTGTGGAGGAGACCGCCTCCAGGCGTGCGCAGGCTGAGCCTCTGTAGTACGGACGAGGTCGAGCAAACATCCGAGGCACTCGCCATGGGACGATCATACCGTTGCGAGAACGACCATGAGTAATCTCACTCGCAGTGAATCCCGCTCAGGCAAGAGATATGGCATCCGAGTCACTTTCGTGGAGGAAGGACTGGGATAGGAGTCGCCATATTCGGTACAGAGGTCTTGTTGGACACGGGTTTCGTTCGGCGACAGGCAAATACAACACCGGAAACGTATCAGTGGGCACCTACGGCTCCATGATACCCTCCTCGTCCGCGATGCCGCTCTTGAAGATGTGTAGTCCTGCATTTGGTCCGAGAGATGTGCATCAGCAGTGAATGGCCTGATATCTCACCGTCCCCACATTGCGAGATCAAACCTGAGCTACGTTCTTACCGCCTTTGTGGACGTCTAACGCGTATCTATTGAGCCGCCCTCCGCCGCTGTCCGGTACGTGACGAGCAGTGCACCGGAGATGCTTCAGAGCACGTCTGTTCTGTCAGATTGCGGCGTATCGTATTGTCCGCTGCGAGGAGGCGGGTATGACTACGTCACCTGTGAGCTAGAGGTAGAGGTGAGCACAGATGTGGCCGTGTCTGATATGCAACTGTCGGGCGTGCGAAGGGTGGGTAATAATATCTTTGATGGCGTAGATCGGGTGCATCAGGATTGTCGGGGATGTGAGCCATGTCTCCCCGGAGGACAGCAAGGTAACAGCCAGCCAACTTGACGTCAGATGAGCAGTACGAGTATATAGCCAGCGTGAACCACGTCGAGCGTCGTTCCCCGACGCGAAGCAACCGATGCCGATGCGCAGACGGTCCAGATCGTGTGGTCAAGGCTAGCTCGCGCGTAAGAGAGGCAAGCAAGTTGCAAGGTTTAAGATAGGAATTTGGAAACGGGGTTGAAGCGTGGTGGCGAGAGACACGATCAATCACCGCCAAGGTTCAGATGCGGCAGGAGTGTGGGCAGGAGCGCGGCAGAGACGTCAAGAACGGCGAAAAGATGGGAGGAGAGATGCCGCAGATGGAGATCAAGGATCGCAATGCCAACGAGCGCACGCGGGTGTGTCGCGCGCGGAGAGACGTTAACGTTGGCCGTGGTTCGCGACGCGTATGTCTCCGTGGGACCCTGTCGTTGTGCCGGGATGAGGATGAAGGAGCTGTCCGAGACCGGATGGAGGCTCGAGGGAGCGCGTGCGTGCCTGATCAAACCCGGAGGAAGGATGGGAGTAGCCATGTGCACCCGTCCTTCTGGTATCCAAGGGTTCATTCCACAGGCTTACGGCAAGTAGTGGTGTGTAATTCCTCGCCGGTATATTCTCGCGTTGACTATGAGTCTGGGTGTGATTGAAAGAGACCGGACCGAGAGCATAGAAAGCAAGTGAAATGACTTGTCTGTGAACGCACGAAGGTTGGCTGTGTGAAGCTCGAAGAGGAGGAGGTCGTGAGTTACAGTAACTGGTTGCATGGCAACGAACGTTCGGCTGATGCTTGTCCCTCGGCGCTTATACGATCGACGCGTGCTCGTCCAGATATGAACGCGAGCGCTTCAGCCACAGGACTGATGGTATAAAGGGTTGATCGTCCTCGACTCGTCTTTCCTCCATCTCCCTCGGTCGAGAAAAAAGCAACAGACAGCTGGAACGGTCTCCTCCTCCTTACGCCGGGCGTACTCTTTTGATTCAGTCGCGAGCTTGACGCAGCGTCCATTCCCTCCTTCACTTCAGTACTTCTCCGGCTTAATACTACAGCCCCGTCACTCCCTACTAGCACTCCCTCGACAAGAATCAACAATGAAGTTCTCCACCGCCGTCCTCTCCGCCGTCGCCATCGCCGTCTCCGTCTCCTCCGCCCCTCTTGCCCGCAGGGACGTCAACCCCGACCTTGTTCCCCAGTTCGGCGTCCAGGCCGGCGTCAACCCCGACGGCACCGGGTACGCTCCCTTCTTTCTTCTCGCCGATCCCGGTGCTCTTGCATGCTGTTCCGCTGACGCTGCGCGTTCGCTTTCCAGTAACTGCGATGGCATCCTCGGCGCAAACGGCCAGCCCATCCTCATCCCTTGCGCGTGCCCACCCCCGCGCGACCAGTTCATCCAGGTAGGATCCCCTTTGTCTCCCTTTCCTACCTACGCTCACATCCATCTCCCTCGCGCGCACATAGCTCCTGAACCAGAACGTCGCTGCCGGCTTCGTCGTCAACAACCCCTCTGTCGGCATCTCCTTCCCCGAGGACAACTCCGTGGCCTCTGCCCTCACTCGCCTCAACGCCGCGACCGTCACGCTCCAGAACATCCACGGCCCCGGCGTCGGTTGCCCCCAGGCAGCAACGACCTTCGGCGCCCAGGCGCAGGCACTCCAGAACGGCCAGGACCCCAACTCCGTCGTTAACAAGGGCGTGCCCACCCCCAACGGCGGTAACAACGCCGCCGCCGCGCCCGCTGCGGCTGCTCCCCCGGCTGCGGCGTCCCCCGCCCCCGCGGCGGGTGGCGTTGACCCCAGCTTGGTCCCCGACTTTGGTGTCGTTGCCGGCACTGACCCCGATGGCACCGGCAACTGCAAGGGCATCAACAACATCAACATCCCCTGCTCGTGCCCGCCCCCGCGCGACCAGTTCATCGCTGTACGTCCTTTCTCTCCTCTTCGCCTTGACTTGCACACCTTACTGACGCGCGACTCTTGCAGTCGCTGAACGCGAACGTCGCCGCGGGCCACGCGATCAAGAACCCCTCCGTCTCGCTCTCCTTCCCCACCGGCTCGAGCAAGGCCGACCAGCAGGCGCGCATCAACGCCCTCCTCGTCACCCTCCAGAACATCAACGGCCCTGGCGTCGGCTGTCCCGCCGTCTCGACCGTCTACGGCCAGCTCCAGCAGCAGATCAACGCGCTCCCGAACTAGGCGCTGTTTAATCTAGCTCGCGCGTTCGGTCTTGAGCGTGCGTTGGTCCCGGTCTCGTTATGGATAGGAGGAGGAGGCAGGGGATGGGGGGTCTCGCCGCAGCGCGCGAAGGTCTCGATGGATCGTTGTGTGTGTTCTTGTCGGACGGACCGCGCCGCGCGCGGTCCGCTCTCGTTCTCGTAGTGCTAGTTTGTACGCGCTCCTCTGAATTGACGGGTGCTCAGTCACCCCGTTCCAGCTGTCTATCTTGTGATGAGTGCTGTACAGTGACGCGGACGCCGCAGGCTCAAGAAGACGGACGAAGAAAGCGGATGGGAGGTCAACTTGAGGTGCGATAAACAGTGACGCATGCACAACCACCGTTATCGATTATTTCTAGCTGTCCGTTGTGAACGACCTGTGAGCAATTCTAGACCCACGATGTTGGCCGTGACGTTTATAACTCCAACACATCCTCGTCTTCGACGGTGTCGCGACCCCCCGCGATCGACTGCATCATCGTCACCGATAGACTCGTACCCGTACCTTGTGTACACTGCTCTATAGTGCGGTCGAACGCCAGAAGAGATGAGCATGTCGCGCTCTCACATCTCGCAGGAGTTTCTTGACGTGTGAAACAGAGCACGGATGATGTAGCAGGCGGTACGGTGGCTCCCTTGAAGACATCGTCTCTACCTCGCAAGCTCTGCATGAGTATGGGAGGTTTTACAGGTCTCGGCATTCGTTGCTGACTGCCGCTACCATATCCGGGCGGCGTAGGTTGTAGGGCGCGAGGCGGAGGAATGTGGGCCTGCGTTTCAGGTGAAGACTGAACCTACACGGCATCTAACCTCTTCTGTCGAAAGTCCTCTACCATTGAACAACAACAAAGACACACCCCCTCGTAGCCCTTCTATTCGTGCCATCGCACTCTGGCACCGCATGTCCCTGCGTGGTTTCACGTCGTCATCGCGAGCAGCCTCAATGTGTGTCTTGGAGATGATCTCACCGCTCGTATCGAAGCTGTAATGCGACGATACGGGACATTTCTCATATCGGAAACGTCGAAATAAGGGTGATTCAACGCGAATAGGGCTCGCGCTAGGCCTGATGGGCATTTCCAGCAACCGCACGCCTTGTCGGCACTCACATCCAGGAAGCACGATACGGAGCCTGAGGGCGATGGGACGTGCGCGTGCGGGGCTGACTGAGCTCCACACGTCCGACTGTTAGGTCTTGCAGATGCGGAATGAGCATCCCACGTCAACACTGATAACCTTGGCCGGCATATACAGAGGCGCAGGCGAGTCATGCGCATTTGCTGTCTGATGGGATGGACGCGGCGGCTGGGACGTAGTGGGCTTGCCCCTGCCCTCCGGAGTTGAATGGAGCAGGTCACGGAGACTAGCGGGATGTCGGCAGGAGACGGGAGAGGCGTCGATAGAGGTGAAGCCAGGAGCGCCTCGACTCTATGCTCAGCGGATGAGGCCGAAATAGGGGAGGGTAAGAAACACGCAGGCTTGCCAAGTCGTGCCCATAGTCGGTGGGTTCATCGACGACATCACCGCCTCGGGCGCGCGCTGTGGGTGAGACGGACTAGACAGCCCCAGCTGTGACTGCTGGGAGGGCTGGCAGTCGTGGTCGGACGCCACGAAGGCGGGGTTCAAGAATTTTGCGTTCGCGAGCATGAACGCGCTCAGAAACTGGTTCCTCAAGTTATTGACTTGGAATATCGGTAATTCGACGTCGACGCGCATGGTACGCGAGCCGCTATGTTTATATATGCTGCAATGTGGAAGACGGCAAGTGGTACAGTATTAATGCGTCGCGAGTGTCGCAGATCTAGATCGTAGCAACGTCAGAGAGGAGACGTAGTTGACGAGCGTCTACATGCACCTAAGCAGTACACAAGTCCGCGGCCCACTCGGATCTGGTACTTACTGTCACTGTCGGTGCTGAGCTTGCCACAGTGCACGGCTAGGCTCGAATTTTTCGCGTCCTCGTACTTACTTCTACCGTTGTCGGATGTCAAGGTCGACCCCCTCAGGCTCGACCTCGAGTACCTCCACCATAGTTGCGAGGGTCCCTGCTAGTGGGAGATAGGATGGAATGCTCCGAGTCATCACGACTCTGCGGTACCGCAATACGAGAGCACTGCCCATGTCAAGTGAGCTAATGCTAGTACCGTGTTTCTAGGTGCGTACACCCCATCCGGTTCTAATTTCCCACGAGAAGGTTCGTCAAAGCACTTAGGCTTCCGGAACATCAACTACCCTCCGGCATGAGAGTGCGAGGAAGCGGTACAGAGGCCAGAATAAAGCACAAAGCGAATAATCAGGTTGAGAACGTTCCTGGGCTGTCACCTGCGCAATCGCTTAGCTGACTCGTGTTGGCATTCAGCTCGGTATTCCAACTTAGTCTGCTCATATTGAGATATCCCGAAATGGTACACATCCACATCTCCGGAACGACGTCGCTCCGTGTATATGGGAAGCGCTGAAATGCACTGCAGTCGCAAAGATAGGAACACGTTCGAATTCACCGCATCTGTTAAGAATAGTATGGAAAATAGGGTTTGGAAGCACATTGTACTTGTCTCCTCGACTACATCTTGGCTGGAGTACTGGGCCCCTTCCGACCCTGTCCTACCCGCCCAGTCTCAACTTCCTATTCCACTGGCTCGCCTTTCACTCTTCATCGCGAGACGATGCATCACCTCCGTGCGAAGCGACGTGCAAGTCTGGCGTCGTCTAGCAGCGCATCACCGTTACCAGCGGCAGAGACACAACCAATCCCCGTCACCGGAGGCTCGCGAGGACAGAAACTAGTGAAGACGAGTCTGAAGTACCTCATCCCGGCACTGCAGATCACGAAGGAGATGTCTTCTGTATGTCCTCAGCTGCAGTTGGCCCTTGGGATGCTTCTCAAGATCTTAGAAACCTACAAGGTGTGTTCGCTGTGGCACTCCGTCAGGCGCCTGCGATATTTCCGTTTCCTAGCATCATGATGTCTACCTGTACTCATTCAGAACGTCCGCAGGGATACTCGGAGGCGACCGAAGCTATCTGTGCCCTCCTTTTACGTATCCACTCCTTGAACGAGAAACTGGGAAAGGTTCAGTCCGAGGACAACTGTCCGCCCGCACTCAAGGAGAGACTGGATTGCCTCGCCAGGTAAGCTTCACCGATTACTCGTGAGGCATGTAGCATCATGTAGCGCCACTCACGATCAAACAGTCAGTTGCAGGAAGTCATTGAGGACGCCAACAAGGTGCGATCAGAGCGGCGCATAGTACGGTTCTTCAACGCTGCGAATAATGCGCAGAAGACCGAATCCTGGATCAAGAAGCTCGACCAGCATATCAGTGACTTTTCAGTAGGTTCAAGTCAGTACTGTTTATCGACAGACTCTTACGAACCTTCACAGTGGGAGGGAATTGTAGCATTAGAACTCACAGTACATGTACGTGCATTCATTAAGTCGTCCCCTCCTGCCACAGCTTATCGTTGCACGGTGATATGTCTACAGCAACACTTCGATGCAATGAGCGACAAGGTGGGCATAGAATCAATGTGTTGCATGAGAACACGAATCATGTGATCGGTCGTTCTCCTACCCAAGATCGCTGCTACGACGAGGGCTTCAGCGTGGGCGTGGGCGAATGGTGGTAAGACCGCGTCTATACGAAGATGCTCAATGCTTAGTATCTTCGTATATTAGCCCTCCAAAGGACCCTGCAGCCCGTCATCGAGGCTCTGTTGCACAACGGATCTAGCGTCCATGTGCAATGTCACAAGGACACCCGAAAAGAAGTCCTGGAGACGCTGCGCTCTTGGCTACGACCCGAACATCCTACACTCTCCGATCAACCTATCCTTTGGCTTCACGGGCTTACTGGATCTGGGAAGTCTACGATTGCTCTGACTATCGCAAACCAGTGGGACAACGACAAGCTCCTCGGCGCGAGCTTCTTTTGCGCACGGGACGGCGACCGAAGCAACGTCAATTGCATCTTCCGGAGGATCGCGTACAAGCTCACGCACCACATCCCTGCATTCCGGGAACAGCTCACCAAGGTCCTCGAGACGGATCCTGACCTCTATTCCTCTAATCCCACCCGACAACTCGAGAAACTCATCGTCGCGCCTCTTCAGGCAGCGCAAGCCCACACGAAGAGCACCGAAATCTTCCCCTCTCATGTTGTTGTCGTCATTGACGCACTGGACGAGTGCACCGACAACAATGCCGTCTCCATCATTCTCGAGTCTCTCGCGATGCACATTGGGCGGCTTTCGCCTCTGAAGTTCCTTATCACCAGCCATCCTGAAGTGAACATCACACGAGGATTTCTGAGAGAACAACTACACAGGAGCACTCAGATCTTGGCTCTCGACGAGCATTTGGAGGACCTCACAAGACGCGACATCACCATGTTTCTTCGCTCGCGTCTCGCGACAGTCAGGGACGACAACTCTCTCGATGCTTCCTGGCCAGCTCCTCACCAGCTCGACAACCTCGTCAGCCTCTCGGAGCTCTTGTTTATCTTCGCAGCTCTGGCTGCACGATATATTGAAGACCCGGCTGAAAAGGACCCGGAGGGTCGCCTCAGAAGCCTCTTGGATGCCGGCAATGCAGCGGCAGAAAAGCGAAGCAGCACCAAGTCCCCTTTTTTCATCCTCGACGCCTTGTATATCCAGGTGCTAGCAATCGCGGCAAGGAACCTAGGGGACGCTCTGAAGGCCAGGCTGAAGCTTGTCCTGGGAACGATTGTACTCGCCGAGCAGCGCCTTAGTGCTACCACGCTTGATGCCCTCCTGGATCTCCCTCCCGGCACTGTCAGACGTATATCACCCGTCTTCAGCGCCATTCTAATCATTCCCCATTGCGAAGACGATACGGCCCCCATCCGCATTTAATACCTTGTTCTGTAAGTCAAACAAGGGTTAGACATAGGTTATGGCAAGGCAATGGCAAATTGCACTGAACACAATCGGGTAACAGGTCGTGTTTGTGCACCAA